>VMDO01015199.1:0-51964 GCA_007922755.1 Pedetes capensis | reverse complement strand
GTCTTAAATTCAGTTTTGCTTTTCTTTTCAAAATGGTTTTGGTTATTCTAGTTCAACTTCCAAATCTAATTATCAATGCCCACAATATAGGGTTTTTGACTAGAATTTTGGTAATGTCTATATTTAAATTTGGGGATATTATATACAACATTGAGTCTTCTCCATAAACATATTTCTTTAGATATATTTATATTGCATTTAGATCTTTGACTTCTAAATGCAGAAGATTGATAAATCTGATACATTTTTCTTTGTAGTTATATTGGTTTGGGTCTACTAATATTCTTGGAAGTGAAATTGTGTTTTTCACCAAATTGAAGAAATTCTTTCAAAATATTTCTGCCCATTCTCTCTCCTTTCTTCAGATTGGAAATTTTTATTACCTTATTTACATTTAGTTTACCATATCTTTTTCTAAACACTACAATCTGCTCATCCCACTCATGAATTTTTCACCATAATTATTTTTCAGTTCTAGAACTTTCATTTCACTCTTTTTAATGCTTTCTTTTCTCTGCTAATAGTCCTCCATTAAGATTATTACCTCATACTTCTTTAATGTATTTATAATAACTGCTTTAAAATCTTTGATTAATCTACTACCTGAGTCATCTATGAGTCAATTTCTGTTGAATATTTTTTCTTTGTCTCTTGGTCAAATTTCTGCAGGTCTGGTTCTTTGCATGTTTTTACTTTGTACTGGACATTCACATTAGCAATACATTTTATAAATTTTAAAATCTGTTAGCTTCCACCTGAAAAGTATTAGTTCTTGTTTTAGTTGACTATACAATTCAATTTTTGTTCAAATATATTGAACTTGTTTAGACTCCATCTAATATTTTGTTAGTAAAGATCTCTCAGAAGTTCACTATATTTTCCAAACCACTCTAACTTGATAGAACTCAACATTTAAATTGTGTCCCCTCTGTATCTAGCCAGGATATAGTTTTAGGTTTTAGAGCAGGTATAGAACAGATCTTGTTTTCCCACCCTTTGGGGGGGAGCCTTAAGTTGGGTGGTTTCTGATGTCTCAGCCGAATGCTCACCATGTTTAATATTTAATTCAATTCCACAACAGCTTTTCTCTACTAAACTTCAAGTCATCTTGCCCTGCTCTCACACAGTCCAACTCATTGCTGAATTCACCACAAAACCTTCTGTGTACTTGCCTCATTTCTGATGTCTCCTCCATATATCCTAATATCTAAGCTGTCAGAAGCTTTTGATATCTGACTCCTGAGCTCAGGATGACTGCCATTATTTCCAGAAGACAGCCATTCTCATACCAGATCTTCTCATCTTCCCAGCCCTTAAAGATGGCACTCTTGTAATGCCTATTGTGGTGTGTCTGGATTCTGTTGCTTCATTGACTTTAGTTCTTCTAAATAATCATAAAACTGAACAAACAGTTCAGTAGAGTTTTTTCTTTGTATCCAACAACATCATTTGAAAATGCCGATAGGATGAATTTCATTTCTAGACTGACTTTCTTCACTGATGGGAATATTCTAAGGGGCTACTGGCCACATTCAGTCACTGAGAATGTAAAATGTTGTTAGTGCAGTAAAAGATGTGGACTTTTTAATAGTCACATGGGACTAGTGGATACCTTGCTGATCAGTACATTGTAAGTGATAGATTATTTTTCTCATAGTTCTGTGTTGAATCTGACATAATTCTGACTTAACTCTCATTCTTCATTTCTATCCCACTTTAAGCCTATTTCCTTGACTCTAAACCAGAATTTTCTTCTGTATTTTTTTTCTGTGTGTGTGTGTGTGTAAATAATAGGTCTAAGAAATTATTTTCTAGTAGTCCTTAAAATCCTTAGTAGCACTGTTTGGTGTCTCATTATGACTGTTTATCTACTTTGGCATTTTGACTCAGAGCACATTGGAGGTTTGCAATTAGGATAGTGTCACAATTTAGATAAAGATTGATTAGAAATACTTGAGTTTAACTGGGACTGTGGATACTCAGATGGAAGTTTATGCTTTCCTCATATTATTCTAAGTTTATGCCATTAGATTTTTAATACTAGACCATCCTTATCCCTAGTTTTTTTCAAATTCATAATTCACTGTACAAGTAAAGATATAATTAAGTCTTAATTTTTATCTACTTGGCCGCTCCAACAAAAAAAACAGGTGTGCTTTTCAATTATATTTTCCATCTACCTACTAGAAAGTAATAAATTATATAGAATCTAGATATAGGAGGAGGTAGAACACGTTGGTGGAAAAAGACCCTCCTGCAATCCTCCCTTCACAGAACCCAGTTATAGTACAATAATAAGAAAAGGTACATGAAAGGGGGTAAGGTCTTTCTGTGACATCCCTTTCCCAAGCCCAGGCAATAGGGCATGGAGAGATCATCTGCTTAAGGGGAAAAATGAACATGATACTGCCTTGAACTCCAGCACCAGGCTTACAGAGTGGATTCAATCTTCAGTTCACCTCAACATCACACAGTGCTGACCAGAATGGTCCCAGGGTTCAGGCCTACCCCAGCAATGCATAGCCTTCAGAACCATGTTAGAAAACCTGGATATGATCTGGCATAGTTGACTATGGAAGGGCTTTCCCAGATAAAGCAAGCCTATGAAGAGCACAATAATGACCTACAACCATAAGAATCAAGAAGAGGCAGAGGAAAATGAAATCATCAAAGGGACAAAATAAAGTAACATTGTTAGGTGCCCTCCAGTGGTGTCTGACTCATAGCAACCCTCACAGGGTTTTCACTGGCTGGTTGTTTCAGAGTTGCTTCAGGAGTGGACTGCCATGTCTTTTTTCCATTTTTTTTGCAGTGCTGGGGATGGAACCCAGGTCCTCAGAGGGTGCAGAACAGAGCTCTAGCAACTGAGTTAAACCCCAGCCAACTGTGAATAAATGGAGATGAATGAACTGCCTGACAGAATGAAAAATAACTGTTTTTAAAGAAGCTCAGAAAGCAAAGACAGAAAAATGATTCAAGAAAACAAGGAAAACAAGTGACCAGAATGAGAAGTTTAATAGATTGAATAATATTAATAATCCAACAAAGCTAGGTGCAGTGGCATGTGCCTATAATTCCAGCAACTCAGGAGGCAGAGGCAAGGAGATTATAAGTTTGAGGCCAATGGCCACTTGCATAACTTAGCAAAACTCTATCTCAAGATAAAAAGTATATAAGAGTCTGGGGGTGCAGCTCAGTTGTGGAACACCCTGGGTTCAATTACCCAGTGTCACAAATAAGAAGAATCCGATAGAAAATATGGAGCTGAAATACATAATGAATGAAGCAAAAAATGTGACACTGTAGAACTGATCAAGCAGAAGAAAAACTATCTGTGAACTAGAAGGCAAGTTATTTGGAAATAGATGGAGGAAAGAAGAATGAAAAAAGGCTACAGAGTTTATGATACACCATCAAAAGAGTTACTATTTGAGTCATAGGAACAACAGAAGTACAAGGAAAAGGGATAAGAAGATTATTTAAAGAAACATTAGCAAGCTTGGTGCTATGGCACACATCTGTAATCTCAACTCCTCAGGAAACTGAGGCAAGACAATTGTGAACTTGAGGCCAAGAGCACCCTACACAACTTACACTTTTGTTTCAAAATAAAAAATAAAAGAGCAGGGCTGGTAGTACAGTTTAGGAGTAGAGCACTTGTCTAGCATTCATGAGGCCACGGGTTCGACCCTACAGTACTGCAACACAAGAAAGAATGAAAAAAGAAATAGTAGCAGAAAACTTCCCAAGCCTGTAGGAAGATGTAAGTAACCAGGACAAAGAAGGGCAAAAGTCCCCAATAAGACTTAATCCAAATAAGATTATCACAAGACATTTAATCAAATTGTCAAAGACAAAGCTTTCTTCATCTCATAAAATTAGCAAGAAAAATGAAAGAAATCACATAGAAAGTTTCAAGTAACAAGCAGCACACTTCTTAGCAGATACCTTATAGGCCTAGAGAGTGTGAACTATGTTTAATGTCTTGAAGGACAAAAACTACCTCCCAAGAATACTGTAAACAGCAAAGTTGTCCTTCAGAAGTGAAAGACTTTCCCAAACAAATAAAATCTGAGAGAATTTTTCACCACCAGACCTGTCTTACAAGGAATGTTGAAGAGATTTCTTCAAGTTGAAAGAAAAGTATGCTAATGTATAAGACAAAAGCATCTAAAAATATAAAACTCACTGAAAAATTAAGTATACAGTCAAATTGGGAATAGTCTACTTCTGTGATTATGATGTGTAAATAACATCTTTACTATGAAAGATAAATGAAAAAACTATTAGTTATAATTTGTTAATGAACATGCTATATAAAAAGATGTCAACTGTGGCATTAAATTCAAAATATAGAGAGGACTGGAATAAGAGTATAGAGGATTTTTACTTTTAAAGTTAAGTTTGTATCATCTTAAAATTACCTGCTATGTTTTTTATAAGCCTCATAGTAATCAGAGAGTGAAAACTTAGGGTACACAAAATACAAATAAAGAGACCATATCATTGGGAAAATCAGTTAACCAAAAAGGAAGAGAGCAAGAGAAGAAGGAAGAAAGATGTGCAAAACAACTAAAAAAAAAAAAAAAACCAGTAAAAAAAGTGGCAGTAGGAACTTCTTACAGGTCAATAATTACCTTAAATGTAAATGAATTAAATTCTCTAGTCAAATGTTATGTTAGGTACTGTCGAATCATGCCCGACTCATAGTGACCCTCATAGGGTTTTCAATGGCTGATTGTTTCAGGATTGCCTTGGGAGTGGATTGCCACATCCTTCTCCCATTTTTGCAGTGCTGGGAATCAAACTCGGGACCTTAGAGACTGCAGAGCAGGGTTCTACCAACTGAGCTAAATCCAAGCCCTCAAGCAACATAGAGTGTATTAGTAATAACAATTATTGTTACCTACCAGAGATCCATTTCATCTGTAAAGCAAAAGTGAAGGGATGGAAAAATATATTTCAAGCAAATGGGACCAACAGAGAGCAGAGGCAGATAGAATTAGCAGACAAAATGACTGCAATTAGCAGTCAGAAAACAAAACTGGAAAAAGACAAAAAAATCATTATATAATGTTAAAAGGGTCAATTCAGAAAAAGAATGTAACAATCATAAGTTTATACACATTCAATATCAGATCATAATTATAAAAAGCAAATAGTAATAGATCTGAATGGAGATATAGCCTGCGATACAATATAGGTAGGAGGATCTAATACCCTACTTTGTACAATGGACAGATTGTCCAGACAGCAAACCATGAAGGAAACATTTGATTTAAACTACATTCCAAATGAAATGACTCTCACATTTACAGAATATTTTCACCCAACAGGAACAGAAAACACATCCTTTTCAGCTGTGCATAAAACATTCTCTAGGGTATATCATATGTTAGGTCACAAAATAAGTCTTAACAAATGTAAGGAAATTAAAGTCATAAGTATCTTTTCTGACCACAGTGGTATAAACCTAGAAACCAATGACAGGAGGAATTTTGGAATGTTTGTAAGTATATAAAAATTGAACAACATGCTTCTGAACAGTGGATTAGGAGAGGAATTAAGAGAAATGAAAAATTTATTGAGATGAGCAAAAAAAGGAAACAACATCCATACCTTATCGGATATAGCACAAGCAGTTATAAGAGGGCAGTCTATAGCAATAAATGTGTACATCAGAAAGAACAAAGGGTTCAAACAACAGAACACTGTACTATAAGGAACTAAAAATAAGAACAAAGTTGAAGGAAGGAAATAAAAAATATCACAGTAGAAATAAATGAGACTGTAAGAACAATAGAAGACTCACATGAAATTATGTATGTTTTTAAAATCACCTCTTAAACTTTTAGCCAGACTAAGACAAAAGAAGATATAAACATATAAAATCAGAAATGAAGATGTTACAATTGATACAACAAAAATCTAAATTATAAGAGACTTATGTGTGGTTATATACTAATTAATTTAATGACCTAAGGAGATAGATATAATCCTTGACAAAACCTGCCAAGACTAAATTATGAAAAAATAGAAAATCTGAGATCAATATGAGCAAGGAGATTGAATAAAAACTAAATAAAGTCTTCCATCAAAGAAAAGCTCAAGACCTGATGACTTCAATGATGAATTCTATCCAACATTTCAATATGAATTAATATCAATTCTTCTCAATCTCTTCCAAAAATTGAAGAAGATACTATATTTCCAAACTCATTTTAGTAGGCCTACTGCCAAAGGTAGAGAAGAACATGAACACTATAAGAGAAGAAAATTACAGGTCAGTATCCCTGAAGACTGCAGATGCAAAAGCCTTCAACAGAATATGAGCAAACAAAATATAAGAACACATTTAAAAGATTATTCCCCATGATTAAATGGTATTTATTCCAGGGATAGAAGAATGGTTCAACACATTAAAATCAATAGATTTAATATATCATAGTAACTTAATGAGGGCTACAATCATATGATCATTTCCATAAATACAGAAAGAGATTTTGATGAAATTCAATGCCCTTTCATGACAAAATCCTTAAGCAAATTAGGCACAGTGGGAACATGCCTCAACAAAATAAGTCTACATATGGCAAGTCCATAGCTAATATCGTAGTCAATGGGGAAAAGCTGAAAGCTTTTTTTCTCCAGGACCAGGAACAAGACAAGGATGCCCAATATTCCCATTTACATTCAACACAGTAGTAGAAATCTAAACCAGAGCAATTAAGCAATAGAAAGAAAAACAACATCTAAACTGGAGAAGTGAAATGGTTCCTTTTCTCAGATAACAGGATTTTATAATTATGAAATCCTAAAGAATCTGCCAAAGATTGTTAGAAACAACAAATTCAGCAAAGTTACAGGGTACAAAGCAAATATACAAAGTCAGTAGCATTTCTATACACTACCAGCAGACTATCTGAGAAGAAATTGACAATCCAATATACAAAAGTTACAAGAAGTTAAAATAGTCAGAAAAAAATTCAACCAAGGAGAGAAAAGATCTCCATACTGAAAACTATAAAATGTTACTGGAAGAATTTGCAAAAATACAAACAAATGTAAATAAATTCTCTGTAGATTAGAAGAATTTATATTTTTTAAATGGTCAGACTTTACAAAGGTATCTATAGTTTCTGTGTGACTTCTGTACCAGTGATGTTCCTGACAGAAATAAGAAAAGCAACCCTAAAATCTATGTGCAACCACAAAAGACTCAGAGTGGCCTAATCAATCTTGGACCAAAAGAGCAAAGCTAGAGCATCACACTACCTGACTTCAAAATATACTACAAAACTATAGTGACCAACACAACATGGTAGTAAACAGACACAGAGACCAAGAGCACAAAATAGAGAGCTCAGAAACAAATCTCATTTACAAATCAACTAGCTTTTGATAAAGGTGCCCAAAACATACAATGGATAAAGGCAGCCTCTTCAATAAATTGTTTTGGTAAACTGAGTGTCTTTATGCAGAAACGTGAAATCAGATGCTTATACCATATACAAAAGTTAACCCAGAATGGATTGAAGACTTACATGTAAGACATAAAATTATGAAATTTCTCAAAATATAAGGGGAAAGCACCTTGATATTTGTCTAGTCAGTAATTCTTTTTGGATAGGAACCTGAAAGCACAGGCAACAAAAGGAGAAACAGGCAAATGGTATTATACCAAACTAAAAGGCTCCTGCACAGCAAAGGAAACAATGAATAAAGTAGAAAGACAACCTACAGAATAGGAGAAACTATTTGTAAGCTATTTATCTAATAAGAAGTTAATATCCAGTATATGTAAGGAGCTCAACTAAATTGCAAGAAATCATCTAATACAAAAATAGGCAAAAGATCTCATATAGATTTTTCAAAAATTGACATAAAAGTGTCCAACAGTTTTGTGGAAAAAATGTTCAATACCACTAATCATCAAAAATGTTCAATATCGTTGATCATTATATAATTGTCATAGCAAATATTGATTGTCAACTTGACTGGATTAAGAAATGTCCAGATGATTAGTAAAGCACACTTCAGGGTGAGTATATCAGGGCATTCCAGAGACAATTAGATTATGAGGGCTTTGACCTAATCAATGGATCAATCATTGATGAAATATAATGGTATTATAGGGAGGTGCTGAAAGGTAGGAGGTAGGGCCTGGTTAGAGGAAATAAGTAAGTGGGGGCAGGTCCCTTGTGACTGTGTCTTGCCCTAGACTCTTTCATCCATTTCTCTGCTTTCTGTCTGCCATGATGTAAACTGCTCTGCTCTGCCATCTCCTCATCATCATGATGGACTGACACCTCTGAAACTGTGAGCTAAAATGAGTAATTCCTCACTGTAAATTGTTCCGAGGGATTTTGGTCACAGCAGTGCATATACCATCCTCATTACTCCTTTAAGTTCCTTTTCTCGGATGTTGGATCACAGCGCTGCAAAAGCCTGACTAATACAGTAATATACATGAAAATCACAAGGACATATTGCCTCATACATAATAGAATGGCCACTGTGGAAAAGGCAAAAGGTAACAAGTGCTGGCAAGAATGTGGCAAAAATGGAGCCCTTGCACACTGTTGGTGAGAATGTGAACAGCCATTATGGAAAACAGTCTGGCAGTTTCTCAAAAACTAAAGCAGCAATACCCCTTCTAGATATACATCCAAAGGAAATGAAAATGTTGAAGAGATATATACTCTTCCATGCTTACTAGCCAAAATATGGATATATACACTTTCATTCATAATAGCCCAAATATGGAAGCAACCTTACTGCCCATAGGTGGATTAGTGGATTTAAAAAACTGTGATAGACATATAGGTGATACACACACACACACACACACACACACACACACACACACACACACACTCAGGAATATTCTTCAGTTATCAAAAAAAGGAAAATCCTGTCTCTTGCCATAATATGAATGAACCTGGAGGATATTATCTTAAGTGAAATAAGCAAAACACAGATAGTGCATGATATCATTCATGTGTGACATCAAAAATCATCGATCTATGTAATCGCCAAGACTCAGCAGACCAAGGCAGAAGGATCCCAAGTAATAGACAAGAAGCAACCTGCATAACTTAGCATGACTGTGTCTCAAGAGAAAAAATATAAAAAGGGGGTGGGGTACAGCTCAGTGGTAGAGCGCTTCTAAAGTATGCACAAAGAACTGGGGACCCTCAGTACCATAGATAAATAAGTAAATAATTGATCTTATAAAAATAGTGGAGTGGTGGTTACCAGAGTCTAGGCCAACTGAGGAGGGACAGTGAAGAGATGCTAGTCAAAGGAGCCAGTATTTCATTAAGGTAGCAGGAATAAATTCCAGAGAACTGTAGTCACTATTTTAAACAGTATTTATAACACAATCCTGAAAAATGCTAAGAGTGGGTTTTAAGTGTTCACACCAAAAACATGATAATTTTGTAAGGTAATGCATATCATTTAGCTAAATGTAGTCATTTCACAGTGTTTATACTTCAAAACAAAGTCTTAGTAAATGCATACAACCTTATTTGTCCAATTTAAAAAATGATATAAAAATGTACAGACTATAGCAGCATTTGGTTCACCCATTTAAACAAAATGACTAGTAAGTTATTCTTAATGGTTTTTCCTTATGAGTGTGTGTGCATGTGTGTTCTCTAGGGGGACTGTGATTACTAATACTGTGGTCATATAAAAGAAATATGAATTTGACATTTACATGGATTAGGGACCATGTCTCCATCTTTTCTGTCAGTTTGTCCTATTGAGGGGGCTTGCACGTTGCTGTGATGCTAAAAGCTATGCCATTGGTATTTCAGATGCCAACAGGGTCACCCATGGTGGACAGGTTTCATCTGAGCTTCCAGACTAAGACAGACTAGGTACCAAGGACCTGGCAGCCCATTCCTGAAACAATTAGCTATGAATAGCAGAGAAACACTGTCAGATATAGTGCCAAAAGTGAATCCCTCAGGATTGAAGGCATTCAAAAGATGACTAGGAAAGAGTTGCCACCTCAAAGTAGAGGCAATCTTAATGATGGGAATGGAGTACAGACCCTGTGACCTCCATTTGCTGATGTGGCACAACTCAAAATGGGAAGAACCATAGTGACTGCAATAATGGGCTCAAATATAGAAAGATCACATGCATGGTTCAGTGTCAGGTAATGTTTTGTTCTGTTATACGTAAGGTTGCTATGAGACAGATCCAGCTTGGTGGCACCTAACAGCAACAACAACATGGGCCATCTATGTTGTTTTCACTTGTAATATAATTATACATCTAAAAATATGTACTGTATTGTCTTTTCTGTAATGTTAAATTATGATTCATGAAGTTTTATATGAGTTTTTGTTCATATACTGTTCTTGCCTTTTACATTTTGTTTTATGAAATAGTCATGGTTACAACTTAAATTAAAAATATAACAACTATTGCACAGTACCATGTTATATTTTCTAACTAACATAATGAAAGCAGAGCCAGTATCATTCTGTTTGAGGAAAAAGGTCACCACCTTTGATTCCTGATATTCTCCTTATAATCAAACCCATTGAATTAAATCTGTTTCCATTTTCTTTCATTCTGTAGTCAGTGAATATTTTTAAAACAGTTCCAATATAGATAAAATTCGGTTCTTAAAATCATTGGAAATTAGAAGCATTTTGCTGCTTCTCCTTTTCTTCCTCCCAAAAAACAATATGGAATTTTCATTTTTAACATAATTCCTGTATATCAAGAGTATGAGTAATCCTTTTATAAATGGAACTTCTTACTAGAAAAGACAATGACAAAACCAAACTTGTAATTGATAAGAATCCTTAGGAGTTTAAGTTTCAAATCCAGCCTAAGGAAATTGTTTCAATCTCTATCAGGCTTGCATCTGATTTTTCAAAGATATTAGATATTTCCACCAGTTTTGATATTGCCTAATGGGTCTTGGTGTTAGGTGATAACATTTGTCAAGAAAGTATTCTTAAACTTCATGATCTTACTAGGCTCTAGTTTTTCAAGACACGCTCCCCCTTATATGAGAATAGATAGCAGCCACTTATTTTCAGTGGCCATGGGAGAATTTCTTTTGCAGTGCTAGAGATCAAACCAAGGGCTTTGTATATGTTAAGCAAGTGCTCTACCACTGAGCTACATCCCCACCCCTTTATGGAAAATTCTCTTCTTGCTTCAGCAATTTTAGCAGACATACACAGTGACTTCAAAGTTGTTGAATGGAAGCATTGAGATCAGAACCACATTGAGTAAAACAGCAACTTCATGATACAGAGCTAATTGAACCTCATTGTACTTGCCTCCTACTTCATGGCCTTGGTTTGAGCAGCAGATCAAATGCAGAACATAGACAAACCAATGTTAATGGCAAGATACATTTGTAGAACAGTTCTCTTTCCTAGAAGGTTGTCTGTCAGTGATGGCATTGAGATTTGTTGGAATGGACAAATCACCAGCTAGTGTTCCTATGACTGATAAAGCAGTCAAGGAACTACCACCAAGAGAATCATTCATTTTGGCTATGCTCTATAGCAGATGATAGTGTAAATAGGATGTATCCCTAGTACAAACTTTACAACGAGGGAGTAGGCAGAGCAGCAGAGACATCTGACTACAAGCTGCAGCCTGTTTGGAAAAGTCCTCATAGATGACCACAGCATGTTTGCCATTATCTGTAAAATATAGTCTCCTATAGAACAACCAGAACAAGGAGCTAAGTGGGGCTGCAAAAGAAGAAAGCTGGACCTATAACGGTATTCTTAATGACATTTGCATTTATGAGACTCTGCCAACTAGGCAATAGTTCTCTTTTGATCTAGTTCAATATAGGTGTTGTACAACTTCTTTTCATCACATTCATCATTTAAATATTTCCGATTAACAACTGTGTCAACAGACACCAATAATCATCTCACACTGGCCATGACCAATTGATGCCAAGCAATACCCAGCCTTAATGCCACTCTGCTGGTTCCTGCAAGGAGGGTCCAAGAATAATTCAGATCAATTTGTCAAGGGATCCTGGAATCAGTTGGACCTTTATAGTCAATGACATTACTAACATCTACCCACCAAATGATTTGGCAGTTCCTCACCAACTGAAACATCCACAATAGCTCCTGTCCTCTTCACAAGATCTCTTTCATGTCCAAGTGACAACATTGAAATTGCTAGGATCTCATTTCATAGACGAACCCACTAAGCCTGAAGAAAATTCTATCATTTCTTCTGCTTAAACATTGCCTGGTACTTGGGCAATTTGTTGTTGTTGTTAGGTGCCATTGAGTCGGTATCCAACTCATAGCGACCCTCTTACAACAGGGGAAACACTATTGTCAGTGCTTCTCTGCTGTGCATAGGGTTTTCAATGGCAGATTGATTTTTGGGAGGGGGTTGCCAGGTCCTTCTCCCAAGCCTACAGCTTCTGGTGTTCCCAGGCCGTCTCCCATCCTGGTACTAACCAGGCCCAACCCTGCTTAGCTTCTGAGATCTGACCGGATCAGATGTCACAGGGCTATGGCTGCAGGCACTTGGGCAACATGATCACTAATACTTAACACATACACATTCTCTTCAATGTCAACAAAAGTAGCAACTCTAAGATTATGCTCTTTAAGAATAAAGGACACCTCTGCAGAGCCAGTTCTAAAGAAGAATACAAAATGGTAGAGATTCATTGCAGCAATGAAGAATGATCTCCAAGCATTTGTTGAGACCAGACCAGCCCATTGAAGAAGGGTGTTTGCAATAGCCAGTGACTACAGCTTGCAAGAGCAGCATCTTTGCAGCTTCTCCTCAAGTGACTCCTCTGCAGCTGCAGCTTCCAGGCTGAGTAGACATTGCTTATGCTATATTGTACTATTTGGCCAAATGTCTCAGTGTCAACGTTTCAGATAGATGGCATGCTCTTCATTGTTAAAGATTCCATACATCATTTCTCTTCATATTCTCTATGGCTCTTAGATTGGTGTTTTACATAGAAGCACACAACTTACTGAAATGGTACAGTCCTGCCAACTCATATATTTAAAAGATAGAACTCTACCAAGAAACCATCAGAACTAATAAGTGATTTCAGCAGCTTTGCAGGATACAAAATCAAAATACGAAAATATATATCCTTGCCATGCACTAAAAGCCAATTACCCATAATTGAAACCAAGAAAGCAATCCCATGTACAATAGCTACAAAAATAAAACAAAGAAAAATGTCTGGCAATAAATTTCACCAAAAGGGTAAATGATCTCTACAATTAAAATGATAAAACATTGACAAAAGAAATTGAAGAGGGTATTACAAAAAATGGAAATAGACCTTGTAGTATTTGATTGGAAGAACCAATGTTCTTAAAATGTCATACTACTCAAAGTGATCTAGAGAGTCAATGTAATCACTGTAAAAAAACCAACATTTTCACAGAAATAGGAAGTATAGCTGTAAAATGTACATGAAAAAACACACAGAAAAAAAACCCTAAATAGTCAAAGCAATGTTGAGCAAAAAGAACAAAGCAGGAGGGATTAGCATAATGGCTTCAAAATAGACTACAAAACTGTAGTAATTAAAATAGTGTGGAATCAGGATAAAAACAAACACACAGACCAATGGAACAGAATAGAAAGCCTAGAAGTAAACTCACACATTTGCAGGCAACTGAGTTTTCAACTGAAATGCTAAGAACTTGTGAAAGAATAAAACCAGTTTTTCAATAAATGATACTGTAAAAGTAGACATCGATGTGTAGATGAATGAAACCAGAACACTATCTTACACCAGTTACAAAAATTAACTCAAAATGGACTAAAGAGATCAATTTAAGATCTGAAACCCTGAAATCCATAGGAGAAAACATATGAGAAATGCTTGAGAAATGGGCAACCATTTTTTTGACAAGTTCCCCCAAAGCACAGAAAAAAGGAAAAACAGACAAACATGATTACATCAAACTAAGAAACTTCACAACAAAGGAAACAAGAGTGAAGAGACAATGTAATGAACAGAAGAAACTATTTGCAAGATATTCATTTGATGAGGAGTTTATATCCAGAACATATAAGGAACTCTAAAAATTAAATAGCAAAAAGGTTAACAAATGAGCAATAGACCTAAATAAACATTTATCAAAAGAAAAGATACAAAGGGCCAACAAGTATATGAAAAAATCCTCAACATCACTAATCATCAAGGAAATATAAGTCAAAACCACAATGACATATCACTCCAGTAAGAATGGTTATTATGAAAAAGACAAAAGTAACAGGTACTGGTAAGGATGCAGAGAAGAGGAAATCCTTGTACACTGTTGGGGGTATATAAATTAGTATGAAAATCATTATGAAAATCAATAGGAGGTCCCCCAAAAATTAAAAATAGAACTACAATATGATCTAGTAATCCTACTTTTATGTATATTTTCAAAGGAAATGAAATCAGTATGTCCAAGAGACATCTTCACTCCCACATACACTGTGGCACTGTCTGCAATCTCCAAGAAATGGAAACAACCTAAGTGTTCATCATCTGGTGAATGGATAGAGAAAGTGTGGTACATATACACCATGGAATGCTATACAGTCATGGAAAGTAGTGAAATTCTGTCAGTTATGACAACATGAATGGAACTGTGATCATTATGTTAAGTGAAATAAGCCAGGCACTGAAAGACAAGGACTACATGATCTCATTCATGTCTTTTTATAAAAAACATAGAGCAGAGCATAGAATGGTAGCTATCAGAGGTTGGAGAGAATAGGGATAGGGAGGGCATTATAGTTAGATAGGAGTAAGAAGTTCTGGTATGCTATTACATAGTAAATGGACTATAAATAATGATGATATATTATGTATTTCAAAAACCTAGAAGAAAAGACCTCCACATGTCTCTCAGCTTGTTATGCTCTGGAGGCTTATGTGTTGCTGTGATGCTGAAAGCTATGCCAGTGGTATCTCTGATATCAGCAGGGACACCCCTGGTGGACAGGTTTCAGCTGAGCTTCCAGATTAAGACAGACCAGAAAGAAGGACCCAGCAGCCAACTCTTGAAACAGATATTGAAAACATCATGAATAGAAGAGAAGCACTGTCCAAGTGCCAGAAAATGAGCCTCCCCGGCTGGAAGGCATTCAAGAAAAGACTGGAATTGCCTCCTCAAAGTAGAATCAACCTTAATTATGGAAATGGAGTAAAGCCCCTGGGCTTACTTTTGCTGAAGTGGCAGGACTCAAAATGAGAAGAAACATAGTGGCTGCAACACTGGAATCAAACATAAAATGACTGTGTGCATGGTACAGTGCTGGGTCGTGTTTCATTCTGTTGTGCATAGTTACTATGAGTTGGACCCGACTGGACAGCACATAACGACAACAACAACAACAGAAGAGTTTAAAACATAAAGAAATGATAGCTGTTTGAGAAGACAAATTATATGTTTAACCTTATTTAAACATTATACAATGTATACATGTATTAAATCATCATATGATACTGCATAAATACATATAATTTTTAGGTTTTTATGTATCAGATAAAAAATAAAATGGGGGTAAATGAACCCATTTCCTTAGCTGTTTAAAATTGCTATAGCTTCTGGAATTGTATGATCTATCCCACTACAGATTTGGGTTCTGATGCATCTGATACATCTCCTGTTAGTTTCCTGATGATTATTCCCACATGGACATCCTTGGCTGCTTGGGATCTTTTGTTGTGATCAATTAGTACAACATGTATTATAAAACACCTGTGATAGTTAAAGCACTGGCTTCCTGTGACTAGGAATGATCAATCTTTGTGTGAATTGTCCTATTTTCATTCTTTCCAATGGTAGCATAGGCATTATACTATGTGGCTAGAAACATAGGCAAATATACCTGAACTGAGGTAAGGGGAGGGAATAAGAAGAAGTGAGGACTCAGTATCATCACAATGTGTATGGAACTTAAAAGTCTTGGACACAGCCAGGTGTGGTGGTGCCTGCCTATAATCCCAATGACTTGGGAGGTGGAGGCAAGAGGATTACAAATTTGAAGCAAGAGGCAGCCTGAGTAACTTAGCGAGAATCTGACTCAATTAAAAAAAAGTGGGTTGGAGGTGCAGCACCGTAGTAGAGCACCCTGATTGCAAAGCCTTGGGTTCAATCCCTAGTACCAGAAAAAAAAAAAAGAAAAAAAGAAAAAAGGAAGGAAGGAAGGAAGGAAGAAAAGAGAAAAAGAAAAGAAAAAGTGAAGGAAAGAAAAAAGTTTGACACAGAAGGAAGAGAGGTAGAGAATGAAAAGACTAGAGAAGATTTATGTTTCTTTCACATTCTTGATACAAAATGAAATAAATTAAAGCTACCCCTGTGATAGTCTTATCTGATCTGATTTAACATAACCTGGCAGGAAATGGAGATGAGAAAGGACTGATGACAAGGAAAATACAAGGAAATTTAAGATACAGAAAGGAAATTCAGTAGAAAGGCCTGAAAGGGAGACCTTGGCCAGCAGGCTGTTCTACTGCAGGACAACTTAGAATCGCAAGGTCTATCTTGACCACATCACACCTGCAACTACCTGGTTCTGAGCTGCTGAAATCAGATCAAGAAAAATAAAGAAGTAAATGACTGCCATTAGATTCTTTTGAGAATTGCTCCAATAGGTGAAAGGTAGATCAGACAGCACCAGTCATAATATCCCAAGGACAAAAAATACAACATTTTTTGTTGTTATTTCACAATGATAAGAGAGCTCTTGAGTGAAGCAACCATTTAAAATGTTTCTGATTTTCAAATCTTTGGCTTCAGAACAAACTTGTGAAAAATAACTTCTTTGTAAACTGAAACCAGCAATAACTAAGATTAGACTAAGACACAAGAATGCCTTGAGCAATGAATTGAAGTAAAATCGTGTTGACTGTGAAATATCTTGGATATAGAAAAAGTGAGATGCTAATATGATTATCTGAGACAGTTTGATGACTTAAGCTCATTACTTTGATTCATGGAAAATAACAACCAGACAAATGTAACATGAAGGAAATCCTTACATTAATGATCTTAAAGAAACAAAATCCAGTCTAACTTATTAACTTGTGTTTATGGTAGTACAACTGATTAAATTTAGTGTAAGCATTGGTCTGGTGTTAACCATTCATCAGTGTTTTGTTTATGTAATTTAATTTTATGCAAAGCAAACTTTCCATGCTTAATAAGCTAGTCCAGGCCATTAAATTCATCTCTTGCTTCTATCTGTCAGCCTTTAAATAATTATTCATTAATAAACCAACTCTAATTTTATAATTATTTATAAGCAAAAATTCCAATTTTGAGACTCAATTTCATTTCTAAAAACTTACTCCCCAAAACATAGACAGTTAAATGAAACTTACTCTGAAGTACTGATTCACAATGTAGCAAGCTGGTCAGCATAATGTTAAATACCAGCTCCTTAATCTTTACCTTTAAATGGATAAATTCTTCTACTTTCCTGGTCTAAATGATTTCTCCTTTCTAATGAGGACAAGGCAATTAGAAATAGCTCACTGTAATCATAGGTAGAAAATACAGCACATGCATGGATTTAGGGAGAAAATTTGGTTATTTAAAACACAATGTAATGTATTGTCTTTTCTGTACCAAAATGATGTTTTAGACAATCTAGGGAGTATTGTGGCTATCTTCATAGTATTAACATGGTAATAAATTTACTGAGCTGACCTTTTAAAACTCTCTCCTGTTGTGAACACTTGGCCTTAATTGCCAGGTGGCTGGCAGTAACTGGAGCACTGAGATAAACCCTACAGCAGTAAAGCTGTAATCTTTAATCACATCTGTTGGAATTTTATTTTATACTCTATTTTCTAATCTTTTATAAATGATTTTTCAGATCATTTTGTTCTTCATTTAAGAATTTAGTATCTTTACAAATTTCTCTCATTCTACCAATTAGAATTGTTTTTCTCATAGTTATCTTTAATTTTTTGAGGATCATTTATTGCCTCATACTTGATATCTTTTATTGATTTTCCTTACATATAAGTCATTTGTAATTATTAAAGAAAGGCAATTTCCACACATACATAATACAAATTTGAACAAATATATTTGTGAATATACCTAGTAATTCTGTTTTTTTGTTTTGTAGTTGTCGTTAGGTGCTGTCGAGTCAGGTCTGACTCATAGCAACCTTATGTATGAATGAATGAAACACTCCCTGATTCTGTACCAGGCACATGATCTTTTTTATGTTTAAGCACATTGTTGCAGCCACTGTATCAATCCATCTAGTTGAGGGTCCTCCTTTTTGTGGTTGACTCGCCACTCTCCCAAGCACAATGTCATTCTCCAGGGATTGATGACTCCTAACATTTCCAAAATAGGTAAGATGCAGTCTAGCCAACCTTGCTTCCAAGGAGCATTCTGGTTGCATTTCTAGGACAGATCTGTTGGTTCTTTTGGCAATCCATAGTATATTGAACATTTATCTCCAGCACCATCATTCAAAAGCACCAATTGTTTTCCTGTCTCCCTTATTCAATGTCCAGCTTTCATAACCATATGATGCAATTGAAAATACCATGGCATGAGTCAGGCTCACCTTCATCTTCAATGTCCATCTTTACTTTTCAACTTTTTAAAGAGGTCTATCACAATAGCTTTTCCTAATTCAATGCATCTTTTCATTTCTTAACTGCTACTTCCATGGATGTTGATTGTAGAACCAAGGACAGCCAAATCTTGGACAACCTCAATCTTTTCTCCATTTATCATAAAGTTGCTTACTGACCCAGTTGCAAGGATATATGTTTTGTTATGTTGAGATGCAATCCATACTGAAGGCTGTCTTCTTTGATCCTCATCAGTACATGTTTCAAATCCCTTTCAGTTTCGGCAAGCAGAATTGTGTCATCTGCATAACTCAGGTCACTAATGAGTCTTCCTCCAATCATAATGCCGTGCTATTCTTCACAAAGTCTAGCTTCTTGGATTATTTGCTCAGCATAGAGATTGAAGGGATACAGCCCTGATGTCTACCTTTCTTGACTTTAAACCTAGCATTGTTTCTTTGTTCTGTTTGAACAACTGCCTCCTGGTCCATGTACAGATTCCTCATAAGTACAATTAAGTGCTCTGGTATTCCCATTCTTCTGAATGTTTTCCACAATGTGATATGATCCACACAGAAATGCTTTTGCATAATCAATAAAACATAGACATCTTTCTGGTATTCTGTGCTTTTGGCTAATATCCATCTGACATTAGCAATAATATCCCTGATTCCATGCCCACTTCTGAATCTGGCTTGCTTTTCTGGTAGTTTCCTGTGTATATACTTCCACAGTCCCTTTTGAATGAGCTTTAGCAAAAGTTTGCTTGTGTGTGATATTAATGATATCAGTCAGTAGTTTCCATGTTCAGTTGGATCCCCTTTCTTGTGCATAGGCACACATAGGGATCTCTTCCAGTCAGTTGGCCAGGGAACTTGTTTTCCAAATCTCTTGGCATGAACAAATGAGCAACTCCAGTGCTGCATCTGTTTGTTGAAACATCTGTATCTGTAGTCTATCAATTCCTGGAGCCTTGTGTTTTACCAATTCTGTTTAGGTAATATTTTATTCCTTTCATATTACTTTCATATAAATTAAAAATCAAACACTCATATTTTGGGAAAATAATAATTTAAAATTTAAATATATGCAAATAAAATCATGATGGGGGCACTTCTGTTTGCAGATATTTTGGAATAACTAGTATAGGATTTGAAGGTCAGTGAGTAAAAGGATGATAGAAAATCACCAGTGCTTCAGTGACTTATAAGACTATATAAAACGATATGATATTAAGTTAATTGAAGTCCCAAAAAGAGAGTATCAAGCAGAAAAAATAGTTGAAAAATGACTGAAATTATTCAAACCTGATCATTTTTTTGAGACAAAGTCTCATTATGTAGCCAACTCTGGCCTCAAACTCTGGATTCACCTGCCTCCACCTCCCAAGTGCTGGAATTACAGTACTTTGATCAGCTGTGATAAATCTAAATATCCAAGAAGATGAGTGAACTCCAAGCAGGAGAAGCATGTTTTTAAAGAACACCAGTGTGAATCATTATAAAATTACCAAACTAGAAATAAAAGCAAAAAGCTTCAAAAGCAAACAAGAATGTAATTTTATTTTAAGTGATAACTTGAATCTATATAAACTAAAAAAGTGTTCTGGAAATTATAAATGTGTGGATAAACATAAAAGGTATTTTTCTTCTTTCTAAATTTCTTTAAAAGATCATTAAAATATCATCATGCCTTACTTAGAAATAGAAAGTATTATAACAATATATAAAACATAGGAGGAGTAAATGGAGGCATACCTCTAAATTTCTTATATTATTTGGAAAATGTTATATTAGTCTTTGAAGTTAATAACATGTTAAGTTGAATAGGCACATTTCAAACCCTACAGCAACCACTAAAATAAATTCAAAGAAGTATAACTAATAAACCAAAAATAGAGATAAAGTGGTATTCTAAAAGATGCTAACTTTGTGCAAAAGAAGACAAGAGGGAAAAAAAGAATAAACATGGAAGAAATAGAAAATATCATGATAATAGACTTAACCACAACCATTAAATAATTGCATCAAAAAATATTCTGAACTCTCAAAAGGCACAGATTTTCATGCAGGATCTAAACAAAACACAAATATTCTGGCTATAAGATACACATTTTAAGTCTATGAAAAAAATGTACAGTTTAAAGAACAGAATAGACATAAGAAAATTAGAGATATATCAATATTAAAGAAGACTATAGAACATGGAATATTACAAGGGAAATAGGTGATATTTGACAATGATAAAGGGAAAATCCATCAAAGAGACAAAATCCCTAAAGGCATAAATAAAAATATCCTAGTGTATGCTTCAAAGTACACGAACCCAAAACAGAGAGAACTGAAGGAAAAAAGAGATAATTCCATAATTATAGTTGGAGATTTCGACACTCTTCACTCAGTAATGAATAAAAGTTGACAGAAAAATGTGGACAGGGATAGAGAAGACATGAAATACAATATTAAAAAAAGTTTAACTAATTGAAATGTATGAGGTAGTTAATTCAACACTGGCATATTACTTAATCTTTTCTAGAGCAAATGGAAAAATTCACCAATATAAGAGCATTTTCTGGGCTACAAAACAAGACTTATTAAATTGAAAGAACTGAAATAATACAGTGTACATTTTTTGATCATGAAAAACTTAAACTAAAAATGCAAAAGATTCCTCAAAAATTCCCTTACACTTAGACAATAACAAATTTCTAAAAAGATCAAAAGGAAGAAGAAGGTCATTATATTTTGGGAGGAATGATGATGAAATGCATCTGAATAAAATTGTATAATGCAGTTAAAGGAGAGCTGGAGGGATATGTGTAACCTAATGTGCTTATATTTGAAAAGAAGGGGCTAAGTCAATGATCTCAAATTCCACCTTGTAAGTCTTGAAAAAAAAGGAGAAAACTAAACACAATGTAAGGAGAAGGGAATAGGTTAGAAGGAAATAAAAAATAAAAATGAATTAATGAAACCAAAACATACCCTTAAAAAAGATTAATAAAATTAGTAAACCTCCAACTGAGCAAGAGAGTGAGGAAGGGGAAAGGAAGTAGGAAGACAAAAGATACAAATTACCAATATTTGTAATATCAAAAATGAAAGAATGGACATCACTAGAGATCCCACAGACATTAAAATGATAATAAGGAGAATTTTGCCCAGATTTTGCCAATATACTTATCAATTTAGATGCAACTGATAAAATCCAAGTTACACAACTTATTAAAATTGACATCAGAAGAAATAGAAAATTTTAATAACTATATAGCTATTAAAGAAATTTGTTATTTATTTATTTATTTATTTTTTACAATATTGGGGGTTGAACCCAGGGCCTCATGCTTGCATGCTTTGCATGTGCTATACCACTGAGCTGCACCCTCAACCTGTTTTTTCACTCTTTAAGACAGGGTCTTGCTAAATTATGCAGGCTGCCTCTGGTCTCAAACTTGAGATCCTCTTGCCTCTGCTTCCCGAGTCACTGGGATTACAGGTGTGCACCACTGCCCCTGGCTCCCGAAATTTAATTTTAACTTTAAAAATCATGGAAAAAATCCAAGCCTTCATGGTTTTACTGGTGAATTCTAACATTTAAAAATAAATAATTCCCATTCCATAAGTATTTGAAGGTGTACAAAAACAATTTCAACAACTTTATTGAGGTAAACCTTATCCTAATAACAGAACCACATGAATAGTCTCTGACTTATAAGGTTCAACATAAGATTATTGACTTTACCATGGGTTTATCTGGATATAACTCCACCATAAGTTGAGGAACATCTAGGCTTGCAATGGTTTGACCAATGATAATTTTGATTTATGAAGTAAGTAAAGGAATACCTGTCCATTAAAAAAAAGTTGTAGGCAAATATGGCTCATAAACATAGAGGCAAAAATCCTAACCAAATTATTAACAAATTGAATCTAGTACTATGTAAAAGTTATAATTTATCATGATTAACTTGGATTTCAAGAATGCAAGTTTAACTTAACATTAAAAAATGTAATTTACCATATTAACAGAGTAAAGAAAAATAAGTATTATCAACTCAATAGATAAAAAAGTAGTATTTTTGAAAAGAAAACCCCATACATTCAGGAAACTAAAATGTACAAAAGTACTACAAGAACTAAATGTTAAGCAAGTTTTAGGACATATAGTCTTAAAACAATAGGAAAATTAACATTTTGTATATATCAGCAGAGAATAACTACAAAGGGAAACCGAAACAGAAACTAGTTGCAATTCTTGTCTTTGACAAAACTTTTACCCAGAATATATAGAGACATTTATTACTCCATAAGGAGACAACTAATTGTGTGACCAGGGGCTTTGTGTTTCCCAGCTAATCTGTAAAGATGTTAGAATTCTTCACTTCCCCCAGGCGCCGTGGTGTACGCCTATAATCCCAGTAGCTCCAGAGGCAGAGGCAGGAGGATCGCAAGTTTGAGACCAGAGGCAGCCTGAGTGACTTAACAAGACCCTGTCTCAAAAAGTGTAAAAAAAAAAAATTTTTTTTTCTTCGCTTCCATCTTCACAATAAGAAAGAAGGTGAATGAACTTAAGACCAATAACCAATACCCCTTCTTAGATCCATCAAAGAATTGAGGTCACAGGGCAAATGCATACCTGAAAACTGGACACAAACAGGTAGATGCAGAGAATCACAATGTGCATGGAGCAGTAATGCTCACCTGGAACCAGCATCGATAGGAGCACTTTAAATTGTAATTGACAAATTGCTAGTGGTTAGGTGTAAAGTAGCCTGAGAAGTAAGAGCTGGGAGGGGACTCAGTTTAGAAGAGTCCCTACTCTTTTGTGAGTTTTACCTTCAGGAACTCTTGTATTTCTAAGTAGAAGGAAAAATTAACCACTTTAACATAATGCCCAGAGCTTTCTCTTCTCTTTAATAAAGCCTGCTGGAAAAGGAGACTATTTTATCAGAGGCTACCTGGTATTTTACCAAAGCCTAACTGGCCTGTTGTTGTTGTTGGGGGAAGAGAAATACTCAATTTCAGCTCCTTCTAGACTTTCATGTGTGGAAGTAAAAACTTAACTCATGCTGATGAAAAGACCCACTTATAGGAGCTCCTCTCACCCCCTCCCAATAAGGCTCTTGTACAATAGCAGGGGTTTACAGCTTAAAGAATCCCAAAGCCATGGGCCATATTTAAGGCATCTTTAAAAAAAAAAAAAAAAAAAACAAAGAAAACAGGGAGAGAAAAGAGGAAAATAGAGGTACTTTTAGCCTTTGATACCACAGGTAAGACAAACAGTAAACACAGCCTATTTCCTAGTCAGATGAACATAGAACCTTGTGCTGAAGACCTAACTTGCTACCCCATGAATTTGCCCAGATGAATGGAAAAATAAAAACTGAATTTCCTGGTATGGTTTGACTAAAAAGTGGTCCCCAAGGTTCATGTTCAAGACTTTGTCCCTAGCAGCTGGGGCTGTTTGGAGAGGGTGTAGAGGCCCCAGGTTCTTGGTCTCTCTCTTTGCTCCCTTTTGCCATAATGTGAAGGTACTCTGCAGCAAACCTTGCTGCTGGTCCACCATACCTCCCCACCAAGAAAGACTGAAATTCTCTGAACTGTGAGCTGAGTAAATCCTTTCTCCTTTACATTGTTCTGTCAAGTATTTTGGTGATAGTGATGCAAAAGCTAACTAACACAATTCCCATAAAGTGGAATGCTACTTAGCAATAAAAAGCATCTAAGTATACTCACAACACAGATGAATATCAAAACATCATGTTGAAGAAAACAAGTTATATGTACGTGTTCATATGCTTGTGATTCCATTTATGTGAAATTCTAATCTATACTGGCAGAAAGCAGATCAATGATTTCTTAAGGCAAGGGTGGGAGTGAACTTGGTGCAGCAATGAGATGTGTAGTTAATATACTCATTGAAACTCACTGTTCACTTAAAGGGTATGCATTTACTTTGTGGAAGTTATACTTCAATAACAATTTATTCTAAAAATAGTAGCATGAATATTTTAGGTAAGATAAGATTGATAAGGCAACTATAATTCATGTGGAAAACATTAAGGAGACATTTAATTCTCAAAACAATGAAGTCTTGGTGCATAAATAGTCCATTAAGAAAATTAAATTATGTAGAAATTTAATCTGTTGCAATGGCATTATCTTAGTGGGAAAATTGACACTTATAATTGGTTTTAGGAAAACAGATAGCCATGAGGAAATAGATAAAACCGTGTCTAGCTATGTTTTAATGAAATAAAATACTATAAATACTATAAATATAATTACTATATATTTTACTAAAAACTCAGATGGAGGAAGTAATCTTTATATATTTAATATAAGAATGAAACAACAGAATTAGAATAAGCCATGGGAAAATTATAACTTTAAAATTGTCAACCTCACTCATAACATGAACAGTAATAACTAAAACTACACCAAATATGATTTTCCATTCATTTAACAGATGAAGATTCAGAAGCTTGATAATAATTATAGTGGAGGAAATGAAATTGAAAAAGCTTCAATAAAATATGTTAAATGAAATATTTTAATATTTTAATATTTAGCATATGAACATTCCTACAATTAAATTATTAGGAATATGTTTTATGCTTAAATTCCTATTTTTGCTAAAACATTGCAACACCATAATCACACAATATGTTTAAGTTAAATTTGAAATATTTTCCTGGATTATAGAATGACATGTAAGACAAGTTAATGGCACATGTAAAATGCCTGGTCAGCCAAAATTCAAGTGAACAGAAATTTGAGTTGATTTTTATAAAAGCATTCAACTTAGTGCAATTCAAATTTATTATACTAACAGTACACACTAAATATTAAACTCTTACAAAGGCTTGCTATAAAATCTACTGTAAAATATAACATTTTCCTAATTTTACTAATGGACATGATTAAATATCCCAATCATTATTATAATATAAAATCTGATTGACTTTCTTCCATTCTGTCTTCAGTCTTGGTACAAAATGTTGCCGTTGTTAGGGGCCGTGAGTTGGTGTCCGGCCCATAGTGACCCTATGTACAATAGGCGAAACACTGTTGTTGTGTTTCTCTGCTATTCAATGGCTGATTGGGTTTTGGAAGGGGGTTGCCGGATCCTTCTCCCAAGCCTATAGCACCTGATATTCCCAGGCAGTCTCCTATCCAAGTACTAACCAGGCCTGACCCTGCTTAGCTTCTGAGGTCTGAGGGAATCTGAAGCCACAGTAGTACAGCTTCAGGCTAGTCCATATAGATCCAATATCGCACACAAGCAAAATTCTACTAAAGATCATTCAGAAGCGACTGCAGCAGTATATAGACAGGGAATTACCAGAAAATCAAGCGGGATTCAGAAGAGGGCAGGGAACCAGGGACATCATTGCTGATGTCAGGTGGATATTAGCTGAAAGCAGAGAATATCAGAAAGATGTCTATCTATGTTTTATTGACTATGCAAAAGCATTTGATTGTGTGGATCAGAACAAATTATGGGTAACACTGCAAAAAATGGGAATACCAGAACACCTAATTGTGCTCATGAGAAATCTGTACATGAACCAGGAGGCAGTTGTTCGAATAGAACAAGGAAACACTGCATGGTTTAAAGTTGAGAAAGGTGTGCATCAGGGTTGTATACTTTCACCCTATGTCTTCAATTTATATACTGAGCAAATAATCCGAGAAGCTGGACTTTATGAGGAAGAACGCGGCATCAAGATTGGAGGAAGACTCATTAAGAACCTGCGTTATGCAGATGACACAACTCTGCTTGCTGAAAGTGGAGAGTATTTAAAACATTTACTGATGAAGATGAAAGATCATAGCCTTCAATATGGGTTACGACTAAACATCAACAAAACAAAAATCGTTAGGACTGGGTGAACATGCAACTTCACAATAAATGGAGAAAAGATTGAGGGTGTCCAAGATTTTGCTTTGCTTGGCTCTATAATCAACACCTGTGGAAGCAGCAGTCAAGAAATCAAAAGACACATTGCTGTAGGAAAAGCTGTGGCAAAAGATCTCTTTAGAGTATTGAAAAGCAAAGATGTCACATTGAAGACAAAGGTGTGTCTGACTCATGCCATGGTATTTTCAATGGCATCATATGGTTGTGAAAGCTGGACATTGAACAAGAGAGACAGAAAAAGAATTGATGCTTTTGAATTGTGGTGCTGGAGATGTCTATTGAATATACCATGGACTGCCAAAAGAACCAACAAATCTGTCCTAGAAGAAGTACAACCAGAGTGCTCCCTGGAAGCAAGAATGGCCAAACTGCGTCTTACATATTTCAGACATGTAGTCAGGAGAGATCAATCCCTGGGGAAGGACATCGTGTTTGGGAGAGTGGCAGTTCAATGCAAAAGAGGAAAACCCTCCACCAGATGGATTGACACAGTGTCTGCAACAATGGTCTTAAACATAAATAAGATCGTTTGCCTGGCACAGAATCGGCAAGTGTTTCGGTCTGCTGTACATAGGGTCGCTATGGGTTGGACTCGACTCGACAGCACCTAACAACAACAAGGTTAAAATGCAAACTCATTAGCATGACATTATAAAAGATCTGGTCCCTGTCTGCCTGTCCAACCCATGTCCAACTATTCCCTACTACCACCTTGTATTAGAGAAACAAAGGATTGTGTTTGTAATTCTTGGAAATTATTCTGCTCTTAATCACTCCCCTCTTTTGGACTTTTCCCACTGCCTAGAATGTTCCTGACCTCTTTCTGTGTTTGGCCCCTACCTGTCATTAACAATTCTGTTCATAAATCATTTCCTTCATAAAATTGTCACTGACCTTCTATTTATTCTCACCATTTAGTCTAGATTAGGTGCCCTTCATATAAGTGTACTGCTATAGAATTATTGAGTTCTATAGCAATATTTCACTTCTCACCAATTGCACTCCATTAAGAACTGAGTTGATGTGTCAGGCATTGGGTGAGAACCTAGAGAAATACAACGATGGAGACAAAACCTCTTGTCTCTGTGAAGCACTTGGTCTAGTCAAGCTCCCTAGTCACACCATGTAAATATTACCTACATATCTTTTTCATTGTACACTGAGCTTCCTGAAGCTGGGAAATTTTGGTCTCCAGATAGTTTCAGCTTTCACCTATATATGGAAAATAATTGTAGGAGCCTTAAAAGTCCACATAGCATTTTTAAAATAAGCATGCCTATCTGAGGGCCTGTAGCCATACCCCTGTGGCATTGGATCCAGTCAGATCTCGGAAACTAAGCAGGGTCAGACTTGGTTAGTACTTGGGTGGGAGATTGCCTAGGAACACCATGTGCTGTAAGTTTGGGAGAAGGACCTGGCAGCCCACTCCCCTGAAAAAAACAATCTGCCATTGAAAACCCTATGAATAGTAAGAGAAGCACTGACAATAGTGTTTCACCTGTTGTACATAGAGTTGCTATGAATTAGATACCAGTTCAACAGCACCTAACAACAACAGCAGCATGCCTATCTGAAAGTGAGCAGAGCATTATCTATACACTTGTGGTAAATATCCTTTCTGCTGTATTGCCTCTACCTCCCCTCTCCTCACATCTGTTAGCATTTTGGCAGAAGTCCGAGCTACATCCCAGCATTACTTATGGAATGCTGTTCTCCATGCCTTAGCTGAGTGGCATAAAAGTACTAGCTTTTCTATTAAATCAACCCTATCTCTGACAGAGTACTCAACTTGGTTTTCTTATTTTTGCATTCCAGTTGCTTTAACACACATCCTCAAGCTTTTTGTTTTTTTATTAACCCCCACCAGAGCACCCATGACAGGTGTAGGCCATTAGTTGTTGGGCTTGCTAGAGGCCTGCAAGGTACTGTGCCATAATAGGATGATTACTCCAACTCATGCAACAACCAGAATCCTGAATTTTTGATAGGATTTTAATAGGGACATTTGGGAGAGAAAATATCTCAGAGCCACTGAAACTCATCTTTTTCTCCCAATCAATGCCAAAGTGAGATTGAGATAGCATTTTTGTTTTTAACAATCATAAGAAAAAGCACATTTTTATATTTCTTGCCTCATGAAGTAAATTGTAGATATTCTTTGAGAATATTTTGCATAAAACAACTTTCCAAAATATATGTCTATCATTAGGTATGCTGATTATCTAGAAAAAGGGAGGTAAGTTTGAAAATATTCATACATATTCCATAAACAGCTCCCAGCTGTTTTTATAATGGTCTCTTTTGTTACCAAGGAAGTCAATGTTGTTAAATGTCATGGAGTCCAACTCGTAGTGACCCTATGTACAACAGAATGAAATACTCCCTAACATTGTGCCATACCTGACTCTATGTTAGTGCTTCTCTGCTATTCCTGGAATTTTCAATGCCTGATTGTTTCATGAGTGGGATGCCATGTCCTTTTCCCTTTTTGCAGTGCTGGGGATCAAACCCCAGGCCTCAGAGTGCACACAGAGCACTCTACCAACTGAGATAAACTGCAGCCCTGCAGAAGGAAGTTAATATCAGTCACATACTTATTTGACAGTATCCCTGAGATTCTGGGATCCTGTATAATGGTGATAGAGTAGTCAAAAAGGTTATCTGAGGAGCAGACAAAAGCTTAAACATCTAAGTGCTGTGTTACTCTAGTTTTTAGAGTATACAAAGAATTTAAGAAGTCAAACACTACGATAACAAATAACCCCATAAATAAATGAGCAATGGACCTGAACAGACAGTTCTCAAATGAAGTATGAATGGCCAACAAACACAGGAAAAAAATGCTTAATATTCCTAGTTATTAAGGACATTCAGATCAAAACAACACTGAGATTGAAGCTCAGACCAGTAAGAATAGCCAAGAATAACAAAATATATAGTAACAAATGCTGGCAAGGATGTGGAGGAAAAGGAACATCTTTACACTGCTGGTAGAACTATAAATTAGTTCAAATACTTTGGAAATCAATATGGAGGTACCTTAGAAAACTAAGAATAGAACTGCCACATGACCCAGCTATAATACTCCTGGGAATATACCCAAAGGAAGATAAATTACCATACTACAGGGACACCTACACTTCCGTATTTAATCCAGCAGTCTTCACCATTGCAAGGGTATGAAATCAACCAAGATGTCCATAAACAGAGGAGTGGATTGAAAAATTGTGTTATATATACATAATGAAATATTACTTTGCAATAAAGAAGAATAAAATGATGTCATTTACAGCTAAATGGATGGAACTAGAGAACATCATCTTAAGTGATCTAGCCCAGTTTCCAAAAGAGAAATGCCATGTCTTCTCACTCATATGTGGGAGCTAAACCTAACTTAAAACAAGAAAAAAAAATTTATACATATGTAGATGTATAAAAATGAACAATTGTACATATTTAAGAAGAGGAAATATAAGCAAAGTTGAAAGAAGGAGGGAGGGGATCATTGGGTGGGAGTGAAGGTTGGGGAAAGTGGGAGGGGGAGGGAAAATAAGGTAGAGAGGGAAAGGGGAGAGGAAAATCTCAAAAAATATGATGCCACTATATGAATACATGGGAAAAATGCTTCTGAAAATATGTAAGTTGATGAATGTGTAAGTAAAAGTGAAATAATAGTTTCCTAATGGATATAGCAAAAGTCTTATTACTCTGTACCTCATCATTTGTAAATAAAGAATAAAAGAAAATTAATGAAAAGATAAACATATAAATAAAATACTTTCATACATTATCTCAGCTCAAATTAGCTACTCCTATAATCAATCAAAATATAAAGTAGAGACAATACATTGTTTCAGCTATAACTTGAATCCCAATCAATTAACTTCTTCTCCTGTAATTCTCATTTATAGGACATTGAAACACAAATATTCGAAATGTGACAGTGTGGTTTACAGTTGATTGCTAAATTTCTCTACAATATTTTATTTACTGTTTGTACTGTACTGTATTGGTTTGTACTGTACTGTATTGGTAAATTCTTAAGTGACCATGTTCTAATGATACTTTGTGGGTGTTGTGAATCCAAATATATTAAAAACAGACATCTCTCATGCCTTCAATAAACTTATAATGCAGAAGAGACCAAAGTTAAATCTTTTTCACCTAAATACAGCATTGTAATAAGTGATAAAACATGTGAAGTAGAAAAAGTAAAGGGCTGGGTGTGAGAACTAACAAGTCCAGCAGCTTTCTCTTCCTCGCTACCCACCTCTGCACAGATGAACAGAGCAATGGCCTGGAAATGACTTAGACTAACCATTGTGCAACTCCAGGATGGGCACAGTAATCGCAGTTTTGCTTGAGTCAAGGTCCATTGGTGCGTCAGCCTGAAACCAACTGGGAAGCCAGTGCCACCTGACAGCCAGGAACACCTGCCTTGTCCCACAGGATTGTCTACAGTCAGTCACTGCCAGGGAAGGACACTTTCAGATCTGTCAAAGAACAATTTTATACTTGTTGCAAAGTAGGGAAGTTTATAATGCTCTTCTAGATTCCTGAGACTTCTTCCGGACTCTCCTTAACACCACAGACAGCACCACTTACATGTCACTCTCCAGTTCCAAACCCTTCTATACACATTACCCAGCTGGAGCCTCAAAACACCCAGTAGCAGAGTTTATTTTTCCCATTTACACCTATGGAATTAAGGCTCAGAAAGGTTACGTGTCTTGTCCAAGGGTACGTTATGGTGCTGGGGTCCGAAAGCACCTCTCCCTTATGAAAGTAGGAGTTCTTTCCACTGTGGCCTGGTGTTTATTCCCCAAGATGGTCCTCACCCCAATTCATAGGTGATCATTTACATTCTGAGTTTGGTGGATTTTTGAGCACCTCAGGAACAATTCTAGGCTTTCTGGAACTTAATTATAGTAAGTAGAATGTGGGCCACAAGGAATAAATGCAATAAAAGCATCCTTAGAAAAGGGAAATTCAAATGGTCAGTGCCACTCTTTTTATGAGATGAAGAAGGTCTGTTGTTGTTGTTGTTAGGTGCTGTCCAGTCGGTATCCGACTCATAGTGAAGAAAGTCTGTTGTTGTTGTTGTTAGGTGCTGTCCAGTCGGTATCCGACTCATAGCGACCTCATAGGGTTTTCAATGGCTGAGTGCTTCGGGATTGCCTTGGGAGTGGATTGCCAGGCCCTTCTCCCATTTTTGCAGTGCTGGGAATTGAACTCAGGGCCTCAGAGACTGCAGTGTAGCGCTCTACCCACTGAGCTAAATCCCAGCCCGAAGAAGGTCTAGGCAACTGAAAAATAGAAACTGACAAATAACACCTTGCATCCATAAGGAGCAACACACTTGATAAGAGAAAGCGATGAGGAATATTTTTGGTAATACAAGACATCACTGTCTTATTGACAGATCTCATTTTAAATATTGAATATTCAAAAAATTTAGGAAGGTCAATCATTACATTGGTGTGAAAAAAATCCCAGGGAAAAGCATATTCTTTTAAGAGAAAATGGAAAAGATTTTTGTTTTGTTTTGTTTTTACTTTTGTTTTTGTTTTGTAGCTCATACAAGGACCAGAGTTGAGGTATTAAAGCAACAGTCACAGCTAGCATTTGCTCCTGCCTGGCTGGAGGGACAGCAAAAAGAGCTGTGAGTTATGCTTGAAAAAAGCTATTCACAGGCAATTGTGCTTTACCTTAAAATACCCCAGTCTACAGTTATAATCAGCTTTTATTTTTTTTTCTGGCTTACATCATGTGTGCAGGTTGCTCTATTTTCTCAATTACCATATGCTTTTTTTTATTTTTAAAGGAACAGAGGTAGTGCTCAGATCAAACTGGTACACAGTTGTGCACTCAATCTGAGGTGCCTACAGAATCTAGGAAGAAAGGTGACCTTGGAAAGCAGGCACTAACATTTAGTGTAATGTCTTCTATGCCTCTGGCCTGACAGAGCCTGGGATACAAAATAAGTTGCATAATTGAAAGCACAAATTCTGAACTTGGCTACTTAGTGTTGAACCTCGGCTCTGTTCCTTATCATCTGTATGTCTGCAAGGAAATCATTTAACTTCTCTTACTTCATCTATAAAATGGCGATGGAAGACTATTTTTCTTCTATTTTTTCTTCAATTTTCTCTCTCTTGGCCTTTCTCTTGTCCATCCTCTTTCTTTTTCTCTTCCTCCCCTCTATTTCCTACATAGCAAGACCACCTTCTTTCTTTAAGACTTCCTCCATATGTAAATCTTTCCACCATAGAGGAAGCCAAAGAAGCCAGACAGCCTCTCAGTCCCTAATACCAGGGTGGAGACTCCAGCTTGTGAACTTGGGTCAGCCAACAACTCTACCAGTGGAGACTTTGCCTCTGGCTGGCATAGTGAGGACAGGTGAGGAGCCAAGACTGCGGTAGAGGAAAGGAGACATCCAGAGCCCTGGAGCCATGGCAGTATCTGACCAAGCTATGCTGCCTAACCACTAGTCCTTGCTCTCTCTCCCATCCCTTGGCCATCCTGAAGACTGTTAGCTGCCTCCTGCCTGCTAATAAATTCCTTTTCTGAGTTAACCAAAGTCAGGTTCTATTGTTATCCTCTGAGAATACTGACAGATGGAATAGTAACAATAATACAGTTGGAAGGACTAAAGAGGAAAGTCCAAGCCAAGCACTTAATACACCAATTAGCATATAATGAGCATTGAATATTGGCTTTTATAATAAGTATGAAAACTACAATCATCCTAGAATTACAGATTATCTTATTGCACATAAAAGAAATGTAAAGATTATTTTTTCCTTCTAGGGATAATTGAAAATATATTTCTCATTCAAAGAAAGTGAAAAGTATAAGAAATTTTGAAAATACAGAATATGATAAGGAAAACCATGGAAATAGTTCTTTTTCTCCTTAATCAAAGAGTGATAGGTGGTGGCCATTATAGAGCTAAACCACTGGGGTCCCCCTTTAAAAAACAAACAGAGCCTGCAGGTAGTGTAACCAGCTGGCAAATACTAACTCCTTTGGGATCCTCTTCAGCTTTCACTGAGACCACATTCTTCTAAAGCAGTGTGCGAGAAACAAAACACCAGCACTGGCCTAGCCCAGATGGCCCAGCATGGAGCTCTTCCATTGGTTGATCTTAATTCAGAGCTTGCTATTGGTCTCTTTTGTGACTCCTTCCTGTCCAATCCTGCTCTCTTCTCTCTCCTTTCACAAGTATCAGATCCAGAGAGTTGTTGAAAAGCTATTTCTTTCTGATCTTGCCTACTGCCTTCTGTCTTTTATGAGAATCACTGTCCCAACAAAACACCTGAACTCTTGATTCCATAGTAATGTCTGCTCCCCAGAAGACACAATCAGCATAAAGGTATATTTGCTTTAAGTCTTTCTGAATGTCTGTATTTGTGTGCACAGATGTGATTTTTTTGTTAATTGATCTCATAGCATAGACCTGTTTCCAAATAATTTGCCTTCATATTAAATATTAGAATGTTTCCATGTCAATGTTTTTTCTAAAGACTAATGATCATTTTACTGTGTACATTATCTCATTTAATTTTCACAATAGCAATTCAAAATCAGCATTATTGATCTGAATTTTATACATAGGTAACAAGTGCAGAGAAGTCAAGGAACTTACCTACAGAAACAAGTGAGCGAACTAGGGCAGAGCCACCCAGTCTGCGGTGCCCTGTGATGGCAGCACTAGCCAATTGATACAGAAGGCAAGACTGAAAAGGCAAGCTTGATTAGAGATGTCCTTTTATTTGTTTAGGAGTTTGTGGTTTTATTCAGAAGCCGATGAGAAATGACTGGAATATTAAAATCAAGGAGAGACATAAATTCATCCTTTAGAAATATTTAATGTTTGTTCTCAGTAATTCTACTTCTGTCTAGCTTTCCCATGCTAAAAGTAAATGGGGCATGGGAGGAGAATGAAAGCTACTATTAAGCAGGCTCCTAGGTATCTAATCAAACTGTAAGCTACATTCTCTGACAACCACATCACTAGCTTGTCTTCCTCCTAATTTTTTTCCTCCCAGAAAAACCCCTGAGTCCACAACTCAGAGTTTCTTCTAGGCCATGTGCTCTGCCTGTCTCACCAAGTTTCATCACTGCCATGACCCAACATGACATCCAGGGAACACTGGCAAGACTTAAGGAAATTACACAGTGGAGGTATTTGTAATAGGCACCCACTACTGAGCCTCACCTGTGAATCAAGATCATCCGGGCACAGTTAAAACCATGGGTGGTGCCCCATGTTCACAGGCTTTGCAAGGTATTGCTGTTTAAGGATCAAGAGATAGCAATGTTGGTACAGAAATGAGAGTTCTCACAAGAAGTAGGCCGACCACAGAGAAACCATCCATAAACATCCTTCCCTCCCATCCCCACTCCTACAAAGCACCCATGACAGCTGGGTTTGCTACAGAGCCAGGACCAGGTTGCCATGAGTCAGTGAGCCTGGGGAAAGATGGTTTGACAAGGTCAAGGAATTAATCTGGTAGTCAGTCCTTAAGTGTCATTCACCAATTTTTTTAATTTCCATTCCATCCGTGTTCCTTGTCCAGAGTGTCAGTGTTTATGGAGCAAATCGGACATCAAACTGTTACATCTTTTCTCTAACTTCTGTTAAGAAAGGAGGATAGATGGTATGACTGGCTTTTATTCTGTACCTAAGGAGACTTCCTCATAGATCTTCTTTACTTCTCTGCCTTTTAAAATGACTTGGTAATTAACAATAGATTTCATTTTTTGTTTTAGAATTATGACAGAGTAGGAACAGTGTGCTGATGTTTCCTTGTAAAAATCATCCCCATGACATCTGATATTTTTCCCCTTAGGAAGGCAGAAAGATTCATTGCTGCACTGAAACATACTAGAGCAGAATACTCAACAAACATGATAAATTCAGTAGTGTGGGCTCTTTTTATGGGAATAAGGACAGAAAGTGAGGCAGGAAGGGATTTCTTCTAGCTAAAAGAATAGAGGCCTATTCTTTCTCAGCAATCCTTTGACTCATCTTTTCAGCTTCCTGTACTTCAGTGGTTCTCAACTTTTTTGCACCAGGGATTGTTTTTGTGGAAGACAATTTTTCCACAGACAGATGATCTGACAGGAGGTGGAGCTCAGGCAGTAATGTAAGCAATGAAGTTGTTGTTAGGTGCTGTCGAGTCAGTATCCAACTCATAGCGACCCTCATAGGGTTTTCAATGGCTGTTTCGGGATTGCCTTGGGAGTGGATTGCCAGGTCCTTCTCCCATTTTTGCGGTGCTGGGAATTGAACTTGGGACCTCAGAGACTGCAGCACAGTGCTCTACCAACTGAGCTAAATCCCAGCCCATAAGCAATGAAGAGAAGCTGTAAATACAGATGAAGCTTCACTTGCCCACCTGCTGTTCATCTTCTGCAGTGGTTGGTTCCTAACAGACCATGGACGGGTACCAGCTCATGGCTGGAGAGTTGAGTACCCCTGCTGTAGCTGAGTCCACTATGGATCTCATCCATAGATTGAAGACCGCCACAGTTCCTGAATTAACCATGGAAGAGTCTGAAAATATACCTATAGGTTTAGTTCTACTGCTCAATTAACCTTAGTAACGATGTCATAGATTTTATTTTCCAAAAATACCCATACCAATATGTCTTGTCTTTCAGACCATATCCCTCTTTGTCAGAGACTTTAGGAACATCATATAAACTGGATCAAAAGGCCTAAAGGGTCAAATAGTTTTCACTGCAACCTGGGCCCCTAGTGTAGACCTTATTTTGCTCCAGGTCTCACCCAAACCATAAGTTACTTAGCAAATGAGTATGAACCACATATACTAGAACTGCTATATGCTATTTCCAAAACTCAAATTGATGCGCTGTGTGTGTGTGTGTGTGTGTGTGTGTGTGTGTGTGTGTGTGTGAGAGAGAGAGAGAGAGAGAGAGAGAGAGAGAGAGAGAGAGAGACAGAGAGTGAGAGAGTGAGTGTATGAGTCAAAGTCTGGCTATATAGCCCAGGCCATGTTAAAAGTCATGATTCTCCTGCCTTGGCCTCTGAAATGCTGGAATTACAAGCATGTGCTATCACATTTGGTTTTGTGGCTGTGCCTGTTTCTTAATGATAGGCAACTAAGAACATCCCAGCAAATATCAGGCTATTGAGCTCTTAGACATTTTTCCCAAGAGAGACCCCTGGAGTTTCATGGTGCTCCTTTCCACCCTCTGGAACATCTTTGTCTTATTGAGGCTTCTAGGATCCTTTTTATATGCTGTTCCTTTTGTCCAGTACCATGAATTATCTATGGGATGTCAGGAGGGTCAAAGTTCTCCACACTCCATTATGACTGAGAGATGGAGAGTAGATATGGTGCTCTCCCTGCCAGGAGAAACAAACTGCTTCTGTTGGTCCTGGATGTTAATATGGAGGGAAAAAACACCATTTAACTGATCAGTATGCACATCAGCTGTCAAGGGCTGTGTTGATTTGCTTAAGTAAGTATACTGCATCTGGAACAGCAGCTGTGAATTGAAATCACTGCCTAATTGATTTATGATGCTCTATCCTCATTCTGTATAATCCATTTGCCAAACAGGGCAGTTAAATGAGGATGTGATCGGAATCATTACCCTTTCTACTCTCATCTTCCATTAGGGCATTACCCTCTGTCATAGTCTCACAGATAAAGCCATGGCTCTGACTTACGAGCAGATTGTTGTTGTTAGGTGCTGTTGAATCAGTGTCTGACTCATAGAAACCCTACGTACAACAGGCGAAACAGTTTTGTTAGTTTTTCTCTGCTATTCATAGAATTTTCAATGTCTGATTGATTTTTTTGGGGGGGACAGAGATTGGGTTGCCAGGTCCTTCTCCCAAGCCTACAGCACCTGGTGTTCCCAGGTGGCCTCCCATCCAAGAACTAACCAGCCTTGACCCTGCTTAGCTTCCGAGATCTGATGAGATCACATGCCACTGTGGTACAGCTGCAGGCTATAAATAGATAATGAGGAGAAATTCCTGGGGCTTCTAAGAAAGAAAGGAAAAAACCCACTTACTCTACAAATAAGAAAGCCAATGTGAGGTTTTCTCGTTTGCTGAGAATGCCTATTCTAACTCTACACTTAAGAACAAAGGAAATAACTCAGAATGATTGGGTCCACCATGAGATAGACTACACTAGTCAAACTCCACTTAACAACTGATCTCCATAAGCTCCCAAGACCATTCGAGTCCATGCCAACATGTTTTCTAAGTGTCTGCTGTTACAAATTAGCAATGTTCTACTTTTCAGTTCAAACTTTTCTCTATCTTAGCTAGAAGTTTTATATTTTCTTTTAGAGCTTTCTGTACTATGACTCTAATTATGAGACTAGAAATAATTAAAGGTAGTGTTATCAATCTAGGGGAGAGTATATACCTTCATAAAAGGAACCTACTTCAGGGAATCTTCAAGCAAGTTTATCTTCTTAATAAACATGGAAGAATTTCTTCTCCTGGCAAGGATGCTCAGAAAATTGAGTGGCTCACAATCTTGGATTTTCCACGAGTATTCCATTCCAGTTAAGGCCCTAACTTAAATCTGAGGGTCTTGGGAAGTATGTAAATACTACTCATTGCTTATATTATAATTTACAAATTATAGACACAGACTCTGAGTCTGGTTTTCAGCTTTCTATCCTTGTCTATCCTCACAGTTTTAAGCCTTGGGCTTATTATTTTTTAATGCAAGCTCTCCAGTGCAGTCAGAACTGATCAAACCATTTTGTCATCCTTAAGCCATCATTACTAATATAATGGTCAGGGTTCCTGTCCAATTGGACTCCCAAGGCCTTTCTTCTAAAGCACTCTTTCCTGAGTTTCAATACATAATGCATTAAATAATTGCAACAATAAAGTATGTCATGGGCTATCAATATTGTATTTTTCACTGGTAACTTCATCATTTTATTCAAATCTCTTCAGATTCTCATTTTGATCATCTTCTCCCAGGGATACTATGTATATACTAGAAGTACTATGTATCAGGCAAGAGCTATGCAAGAAAACAAAACAAACTTAACTATTATAAGCAGAAAGAATTTAATGCAGAAAAATAGTAAAAATATATGGAAAGGGCTGGAGGAGCAGAAGGAAGAAAGGATGTCACCCTGAAATCAAGACACTTTCATCTTCTTACCGGAGTTCTTTTGCATGTACTTTCTAACACGTAGGACTAGAACTTCCAAAGAGTGCTACCTGCCAGAGTTGCAATGCATGAGAGTTGGCCTTCTGGAATAAATGCACAGCCATCTGGTCTCCACTACTCTTATAGCTAACAGCAGCTACTAGAGCAATTGCTGATGCATTCAGAGCCAGAATCAGAATTGTTCTTCCCTGTTCAAGGCTCTCAGTGCCTCCTACTTGGAAAGATTTAACAAGAAACCAGCTGCCAAAAGAGTCTGGTAAAACATAGTTTGCAGAAACCCAGTTCCTGCAGTTTGAGGCAGAAGAAGTATCAAGTTGGAAAACAGGTAAATAACAAAGATACCTGGGTGCAAAGGTAGATTCTCAGAGTTGGTGGCCCTGAGGAATTGATTTAATAGCCTTAGGATGTCCTCTTTCATGGAAAATAAAATTCTAGTTTTTTTAAACAACTGTATTATTTGTATTCTCTGTGTTCAGCTGATTACTACCTCTTCCTGAAAGAGATTTTGGTAAGGGGAAGGAGGATGCTACAGTATGGAACTGACCTAATAGAACTATGACAGAGAAGATGCTTATGTTACAGACTGGAAAACTGGTGCCTTTGTTAAGTGATAGTAAGACATTTGCCAGTTTTTTGGGTTTTTTTATTTTTTGGTTTATTTTTTTATTTTTTTGTGGTACTAGGAGTTGAACCCAGGGCCACACGCTTGCATGCTCTGCAAGTGCTGGACAACTGAGCTGCACCCTCAGCCCATTTTTTTTTTTTTTACTTTTTGAGACAGGGTCTCGCTAAGTTATGCAGACTGCCTCTGGTCTCAAACTTGTGATCCTCCTGCCTCTGCTTCCCAAGCTGCTGGGATTATAAGCATGTGCCACTGTGCCTGGCACATTTGCCAGTTTTCACATAGAGTACCTTGAAATACAAACCAAGAACCTACTGGAGCTTCAATGTTAGGGAAATTTTTAAAATCCATGTTTTGTTAAAGTATATATTGATTATTTCTTATTTTTGGCAAGGATGTCTTGATAAAGAAATGTGAACTTAAGGTGGACCTCATTTGAATAGATCAACATGACAGGAGAAAACACATACACCAGCTTATCAGTATACTAAGCCTTGACTATTATCAAGAAATCTTTTTACGTCCCTTCACTCTTTCAGGCTTCTAATAGATGATGTGTTAGCTCATCATCACTGTGGCAGAGAAACCAACCAAGGTAAACTTATGTGGAGGGATCACAGTTAGAGGGCTCACAGTGGTAACAGGGCAGGAACAGTGGTGGCAGGGCAGGAATAGTGGTGGCAGGGCAGGAATAGTGGTGGCAGGACAGGAATAGTGGTGGCAGGGCTCATGGAAGGAGACCTCATGGCAAGGTAGGAGGCTGAGAGAGTGGACCAGAGCTAGAGCTCTGGATTAAAAAATGTCCAAATGCCCACCCTTAGTTACTCACTTCCACAAAGCTAGATCCTGCATCCCAAAGTTTCCTTAGTCTCCAACAAACCTTACCACCAACTGATTACTCAGTGTTCAAACACATGACTTTCGGGGACATTTATCCAAATCATAACAAGTGTCTTGTATTTTCTTTTCTTTATTGGTCTTTCAACACCTCTATTCCCTGTTTAAACTTCAGTTAGTATAAATTCCTTGTTGTAATCCACTGAGAAAATAAAAGTAACAAAAAGAGAATATCATCATAATTCTATTGCCTAATCTACCAATCCACCTGCACATACCCTGCTTTTCCTTTTATAAAGCCTAACAACTCCTCCAACAGAGCACTCAATTTCATTGTGTGTGTGTGTGTGTGTGTGTGTGTGTGTGTGTGTGTGTGTGTGTGTGGTACTTGGGAGTTGAACCCAGATCCTTGAACAAAATTTGCAAGTGATCCATCACTGACCTGTGCCCTCAACCCCCTTTCTGTTTATTTTTTATCTTGACACAGGGTCTCGCTGATTTGTGCAGGCTGCCTCTGGCTTTGAACTTGTCAATCTCATATCCTATTGCAGTTGTTTTTCACCTGCATCACCAAATTTTACCTCTCCTCTGTGTCATTCTCAAAGTTATACAAATGTTCTTTCACATTTTGTACCTCAATAGAAAACTGCCTTGCCTCCACATTCCATCCCAGCTACTACACATTCTCTGATTCCTTTTACAGAAAAAACTCTAGAGTTCCTATCTCTACCTTATCTCCTCCTACTATTTCTTGAGTCAATCCCAAGCAGACTTTCATCATCACTCTTCCCCTAAAAGAATTTCTCCCAGTTTCTCTATGGCTTCTTGTGCCTTATCTTCTTCAGTGTAACAGCAACCACTAATAGATTCTGATTATTTATTTACTTAGCCTCCAGAATAGCATTTTCTTTGTCCTTCCATATAAATCCCTGTGTTTTGTTAGTCACCTTTCCTTAGTTACCTGTCATCCACACTTCTAAACTTTTGTAAACTAGGTCTTGCATTCACACATCTCCTCTGCATATATCTTAACATCTTAAATGATTTCGTTCAGTACCATGAATTTTAATTAATGTCACCACTTTGGTGACAATTCCAAAATGTCCATCTCTAGCACCAATTTCTACACTGAACTTTGATTTCAGATACATCAAGCTGGCTACCTGACTTCTCTGCTGTACTTCACTCTTCTCTATTAAAACTCTCAAATTTAACATGTCCTCAGCTGAACTCCTCATTCAACTCAGTCCCACCTTACTCCCAGTGTTTTCTGTATGCAAAACTGGAAACCACTCTTTTATGATCATTCAGATCAAAATCCTTGACTTCACTCTCTCACTTTCACTTTCATTAATGTGCTGGATTTCACCTATAAAAAATCCTATGTGATCTTCCTTACTAAATATTTCTATAACCTGACCAAATGAAGAGATATTACAACTGATGCCATAAAAATAAAAGATCATAGGACGAGTATGACCAATTATACGTCCAATTGGAAAACCTAAAAGAAATAATTTTAAAAAAAGATAAAACCTACAAAGCCTTAATTATGAAGAAATCAAGTCTGAACAGACTTGTAACTAGTAGGGAGACTGAGTTAGTAACCAAAAACCTTACAATGATGAAAAATTCAAGACCAAATGATTTCACAGGTAAATTCCTTTTTTTTTTTTTTTTTAGTTAGGTTTTTTTAGTTTAGTTTTTTTAGTTATGTAGCCCAGGTTGACCTGGAACTCACTATATAACAAAGGCTGCACTCAAAATCATGTCAGTCATCTTGCCTCAGCCTCCAGAGTGCTGGGATTACAGCCATATGCCACCATGCCCAGTCTCACACATAAATTCAACCAAACGTTTGAAGAACTCATACCAATCTCTCAATCTCTTCTAATAAATTGAAGAGGAGGAATCCTTCCTAACACATTTTAGATGCCTGGCATTAGCTTAATGTCAAAGCCTGAAGAGTAAAAGAATACTGCAGGCCAATATCCCTAAAGAATATAAATTTTAAAAACCTCAATAAAATGCTACCGAATCAAGCCTGTTAAAACACTAAAAAGATCATATACCATTACTACATGAGATTTATCCCTGAGATTCAAGGATAGCTCAACAGAAGATCAATTAATATGATATACCATCTGAAGAGTATAAATAATAAAAATCACATGATCTAAGTAGCCACATAGAAGGCATTTGACAAAGGCATTTGAATATTCTTTCATGACAAAAACTTGTGACAAACTAAGAGGAGGAAATTACCTCAGTATAAATATGTAATGAGCACAGCTAATGTCATATTCAGTAGTAAAAAAAAGTTTGCCCTAATATCAAGAATAAAGCAATGATACCCACTGTTGCCACTTCTGTTCCACATAGTGATAGAAGTTCTAGCCAGAGAAATTAACTAAGAAAAAGAATCAAAACGCATCCAAATCATAAAGAAGTAAAGTTTTCTGTTCACAGTGATATAAAGACTCCATCTAAAAAATCTGTTAGAACTAATAATACTCTATCTAAAAATCTGTTAAAGACCCTATATAAAAAATCTGTTGCTGGGCGTGGTGGTGCACGCCTGTAATCCTAGAGGCTCGGGAGGCAGAGGCAGGAGGATCTCAAGTTCAAGACCAGAGGCAGTCTGCATAACTTAGCAAGACCCTGTCTCAAAAAGCAAAACAAAAAAATGGGCTGGGGCACAGCTCAGTGGTCCAGCACTTGCAAAGCATGCAGGCATGAGGCCCTGGGTTCAACCCCCAGTACCACACACACACAAAAAAATTGTTAGAATAATACATAAAGCTTTAAGATACAAACTCAACACACAAAAATTAGTTGCATTCCTATACACTAACAATGAACTATCAGAAAAGGAAATTAGAAAATGAATCCAATTTACAGTTGTACCAAAAAGCATAAAATACTTAGGAAAAGACAACTTAGGAAGCAAAAAATGTGTATACTAAGATAGAAAGCACTGATGAAAGTTAAACAACAAAAAAGCACATGGAAAGAATCTTGTGTTCATGGCTTAGGTGTTGTTAGATGCCACTGAGTCAGGTCCAACTCATTGTGACCTTCATAGGGTTTTCAGTGACTGATGGGGATCGCTTCAGGAGTGGATTGCCACATCCTTCTCCTGTTTTTGAGGTGCTAGGTATTGAAGCTGAGTCCTCAGAAAGTATGGAGCAGCACTCTACCAACTGAGCTAAACCTCAGCCTTCACAGTTCTGATATGGATTGTACCAAACTTATAGACCTTGTTGGAAAATACAGATATCTTAATAATGTTATTGTTGTTGTTAGGTGCCAACTCATAGCAACCCTCATAGGGTTTTCAATGGCAGATTGTTAGTCTTCAAATAATATTAGTCATGGTTTAGAAGACTAATATTATGAAGATATCTGTATTTTCCAACAAGGTCTGTAGATTTGGTGCAATCCATATTGGAACCATAATGGTATATTTTATAAAAATAGACCAGATGGTTCTAATATTTACATGGATCCACAAAAAGCACAAATGGTCAATTCAGCCTTAAATGCTAAGATGGAGTAATCAAACTTCCTCATTTCAAACTATATTAGGCAGCAATAGTACTCAAACAGTATAAAATTGGCATAAAGACAGAATAGATTGCCCCCAAGTAAATCAAAGCACAAGCTCATCATGATGGTACACATGCCATCTGTAATCCCAGCACTGAGAAGGCTGAGGTAGGAGAATCTCAATTTTAAGGCCAATCTGGGATACATAGTGATTTTTAGGTCAGCCTAATCTACATACTTAGAGCTTGTCTCAAAAATAAAAGTAAAATAAAATGACAAAGCAAATATAATCTGCTGATGTTTGACAGGAGTGTCATGAATATACAATGGCTAAAGGATGGTCTCTTTATCAAATGATATTAGGAAAATTGGATATCACCAGAGAGAAAAATGAAATGAGACCCCTATATCATGTGTAAAAATCAACTCAAAAAATGTCTTAAAAACAAGTATAAAAGTAGGAACTGTAAAATTTCTAAATAGAATAATGGAGAAAAGTGCCTTAACATTGGTTTTGGCAGCTTTCTAAAAAACCTAATAACTTGACTAAAAAGTGGACAATAGACCTGAAAAGACACTTCCCCAAGAAGATATAAAAATGGCCAACAGACATATGAACAAAATGCACCTTGTACCTATCATGTCTATTATTTTTTAAAAAGATAAGTAGTGGCAAAGATGTGGAGAAATTGGAACCCTTGCACACTGTGAGTACAAATGTAACATATTCAGAAATGCAGTTTCCATTGTGCTCAGGAAATAGAAGAGAGTTGAATGCTAATGGCTACTAGTAACATTTATCATTTTAATAAACATTATTTTCAAAGGAAGGAGTGTGTAAGAGAAAGCATTGTGGAGTAATTTCTTTGGACACTGAGGAAAATAGTATGGGGGTTCCTCAAAAAATTAAAAATGAAACTACCTACAATCTAGCAACCTCAAACCTGGGTATTTATTCAAAAGAATTGAAATAACAAGTTTGAAGAAATATAAGCACTCAAATATTCTTTGTTGTACTATACACAACATCAAAGTATAGAAATAAGCAAAATGTCCATCAGCAGGTGAACTGATAAAGAAAATGTGGTAGATAATAGAATATCACTCAGCTATAAAAAGGAAATTCGGTGATATATAACAACATATGATGAACCTTGAGGATAGTATACTAAGTGAAATGAAATGGGAGTGGTCAGAGACTAAAGTACAGAAAAAGGAGTTAGAGATAAATAAGCATAAAATTTTAGTCAAGCAATTTGAATAAGCTGTAGTGATCTGCTTTATACCAATTTACTTTATACCAATTTAGAGCATAAAATTTTAGTCAAGCAATTTGAATAAGCTGTAGTGATCTGCTTTATACCAATTTACTTTATACCAATTTAGAATCAACTATAATGTACATTTAAAACTTGTTGTGAGGCTAGAGTTCATGTTAAGAGTTCTTACCATAATAAAAATAAAATGATACTAAAACTGAAGCAGTTATTTTATAAATTTAATACAAATACATATGGACAAAAGACATATGTTAAACCACTGGATTGTATTAATGAGTTCATCTGTGTAAAGTTACTAAGCATGTAAATGCTCAAGAATGTTCATGGTATTATTGTTAGTAAGGATATTTATTTTTGTATATCTAATGACTAAAGAAATTCCTAAGATCAAATCAGTGTTCAGTAAATTATGGTTGGGTGCTTGGATGGATATATAATTTATTTTTCCATAAGCATGACTTTACTGTACACTAGATTCTTCTTTCTAGTAACCAGTCTCCTGGTTCTGGTCCTAAAACCCCTCTTGCTTAGATAGGCATCCAGCTCCTAGCTATATTGTCCTATTGTTGGACCACTAAAAATGCTCTTTACTGAGTGTTTTTTATGTGATCATTATGCTAGTCTAGACTCAGTTTATTTAGATATTTGAGTTCAATGGTTGCTTAACAGTAAAAGATAGTTCACACATCCATGAAGATACAACCAAAAGAGTTATTGTTAGGTTCTGTAGAGTCATGTCTAACTCATAACGACCCTCATAGGGTTTTCAATGGCTGATTGTTTCAGGATTGCCTTGGGAGTGGATTGCCACATCCTTCTCCCATTTTTGCGGTGCTGGGAATCTAACCGGGGACCTCAGAGACTGCAGAGTGGTGCTCTATCAACTGAGCTGAATCTCAGCCCCACCAAAAGAGTTAGATAACAGATATTCATATTACATATATATATATATATATATATATATATATCACTTTGTTTTAAATACCATTCCCTAGTTATTCAATAGTGTTTAATCTTAAAGGACTTTTTAAAAATCCTGTATCCTGTTTAGGAGGTTTTCAGTAACATGAATGATTATATACATTGTGTCCCATAATGCTTTTAATAATGAGTAAACATTTCCATATTTCTGTTTTCAAAATGATGTATCCATAACATTTTTTTAAAAAATAGCTTTACATTATATAAACATCAAATGTAAAATTTATCTTGAATGTCCAAGTTACCCCTTTCAAAAAATATGTCAACATAAAACTAACAGCCATTTGTCCATACAGAAATTATCAACAAATTTGGAACTCCTTCCTTTTTAATAATAAAATACACAATTCACCTTTAAGCTTTGTAACTGGATCATACATTGTCATGAGATTTCCAGCAAACTTCTACAAAGTACAAATGGTTCTCCTAGTTACTCTTTGCCTCATGTACTTTAAAGATTCTACTGTGTAAAAAGTCTTTGCATTTTACAGTTAACCTCATCAGTGAAACTGTGAGTTTTACCTTATTACTAAAACCCATTGTCTGTGAAAAGTGTAGTTAGTGAATTTCACACATAGGGCTGTCTCTGTAATACTGCTCCAGAATTCTTTTCTTGTTCCAGATAAAGAAACTACTCCATGATGTTTACCCTTACACACTCCTCCCTTTGAAAATAATGTTTATTAAAGTGGAAAACATTAGTAGTAGTCCTGAGCATTCAACTCTCTTCTATTTCCTAAGCATGCAGGAAACTATATTTCCCAGTACTTTGTGATTAAAGAACCATAAACTAATTCTCCCCAAATGGAAGTGATCAAGGTCATTTCCTGCCCAAGGCAGTAAAAAGCCCCTAGGAGAAACTCCAGCCCCTTCTTTTCTGACAGCCTTATCTGAGAAAATGGAACACAAAAGTGGAGCATATTGGATCACTAAGTCATTGCTTAGAAGATAGCTCTCTTGAGGGGCAGAGTTGGTAGAGACGCATTGTCTAACATATGTGAGGCCTTGGGTGCAATCCCAAGCACTGCAAAAAGCAAGCAAACAAGTAAACAAAATACAAACAAAAAGATAATTCCCTTGAAGGAGTCATTAGACCCAACCAAACCAGTATAATAAGGCTTTGCAATTTTGAATTCGTTTGTTACCAAATTACAGCACAATTTCTCCTGAGGAATACATTACATTAAATAACTCATTTTATGGTGAGAATATATAATCTCTGGAGTATTCTTTAGTAGTTTATGGAGACATGGTTGTTATATAGTCATTATGTGAAAATAATCTCTTAAAATATCTTACACTGAGAAATTGTAAAGACATTTTTGCTTTTATACAACTCTATGTCTGTGCCTCCATACTAGATAATTTATTCAAATGTTCTCTTCTCTAAATCTGCAGCAGCAATGTTCTCTCCTCAGGAGCCTCCAGTAGCATTTGCTGACAGATAAATGAATTTTAGTTTATACCACCTTATTTTCCATATATCATTTTAGCTAGCGATGCTGTGGCAAAAAAACAGGTGTTTTCTCAGTGATGTATTTTTGCCTCTCCCTATTATGCTAGAAAACTTCAAAAGAAAGTTCTAAAATGTTTCAATAAATTTACTGAAATTTTTAAAATAATAGACTAAGAATCCCATGGATTTAAATTTTACTAAAAGAATTGTATGGGAGAAGGACCTGGCAATCCTCTCCCAAGGCAATCCCGAAACAGTCAGCCATTGAAAACTCTAAGAGGGTTGCTATGAGTCAGATACCGACTCGACGGCACCTAACAACAACAACAACAACAAAAAGAATTGTAGAAGCCACGCAAGGTGGCGCATCCCTGTAATCCAAGCCCTTGGTAAGATGAAGCAGAAGGATCACAAGTTCAAGTTCAGCCTGGGTTGTATACCGAGGTTCTATCTCATTGGCAGAACTCCCACATGAGGAAAACCTCCTGTGACAAAAAGAAAAAGGTGACTCAGTGAGTGTGACAACTCCCTCCTCCTTCATTCCCTAGTCCTCTAACATTGTGAACAGGAGGAAAAAATACACAATTCTAAGCCCTTCTTTAGTCTAGGTGGTCATAGGACAATGCTAGCCAATGGGAATAACCACGGACCCTAGAGAAAGCATCCTTTTCTAGGAAGCACCTTGCTGAGATAAAGACTCCACCCCACCCCACCCCCCAATGGAAACATGAATGTCATGGTTGAAGAAGCAGCAACCTTCTTGCCTAAGGCTGAAAGGTCTTCAGGACCAAGTCACATAACCAGTAAGGTTCAGTTGTGGACTAAGATACAGAAATGCCTGATTTCAAAGCCAAAATGCTCTTAAATCTTTGTGGTATCCTGACAACCACAAGTGGGATGACGCAAGCCTCATTGGAGAGAGAGAATTTCAGATGAAAGAAGAAGTAACAGTAATGGAGAATTCAGAAATGCTGAACTGGGTAGGGCAATTGGATTTTAGGAGAGTAAGCAGTTTCTAAAACACCAATTAAAAAAAGAAATTGATATGTTCAGGACATCTGTGGAAGAAAAGTATTTTCAGGAAGCATCATTAGTAATAAACATGATCACATATAAGTCCACTTTATAGTCTTGACTTAATTATTGGCAAAGTTGTAATAACACGGAGATTGCTACATGCTCTGAGTATTTCAGGATTTATTAGAAGACCAGCAGGTAGATGGAAAAAGGGTAACATTTAGATATTTTGACAAACTTTCTCTGGTATTATAAATGGTAAATTTTCATGTGTTTCAGCAGTAGATCCTTGGCTAGGAGCTTCTTTATATGTATGGATGTATGGATGTGTAGGATTTGTTTTCTTGAATAAGCTCAATTTTGTTTCATTTTGTGCAAAACATTTTCTTATTGTGAACAGTATTAGTAAAACTTTAACTCTATAGTTTTGCATATAAAAATAATCAAAAGTATTTGGCCTCAATTCCTGGAACTCACATTTTCTTAAGAGCTTTTTCTGTTGGATAAGTCTTGGACTTCACAGAGACACATGGTAATAGAGTGAGTGTTTTTGAAACTATGCTCATGCTCATTTGAATATAGAACTGGTGAGAAACAAAAATGGAGGATAAGTCAGGGTCAGACTATGATCTAATTAAAGAAATCCTGAAATTGTAGAGAACCATGGAATTCAGAGTGGGAATTTGATGACATCAGTCTCTGGAATCAAAATGGAAAAAAGGATCTAGCTCATTGAATATTTTTTGAAAACCTATAACTGTACAGGACATTGCCAATTTTGCATCAAGAATGAGGCTGAAGTAAATGTGCTTTACTGTGCATTTTTCAGATATTGCCCAAGGAAATAAAATCTTACTTTTGACATACCTGCAACCAACACCTTCTAAATACCTCCTGTGGAAGACTCTTTAACAACCTGTGTTATACATATGGCACAACTCTACTTGCTGAAAGTGAAGAGGATTTAAAACTTTTACTGATGAAGATCAAAGAACATAGCCTTCCTTCAGTATGGATTACAACTACACATCAACATAACAAAAATCCTTACAGTTGGGTAATTTATGCAACTTCACAATAAATGAGAAAAGATTGAGTTTGTCCATGACTTTGCTTTACTTGGTACTACAATCAACACCTGTGGAAGCAGCAGTCAAGAAATCAAAAGATGCATTGCTTTGGGTAAAGCTGTGGCAAAAGATCTCTTTAGAGTATTGAAAAGTAAAGATGTCACGTTGAAGACAAAGGTACACCTGACTCATGCCATGGTATTTTCAGTCGTATCATATGGTTGTGAAGGCTGGACATTGAACTAAGGAGACATGAGAAGAATTGATGTTTTTGCATTATGGTGCTGGAGATGATTATTGAATATGCCATGGACTTCCAAAAGACCCAACAGATCTGTCCTAAAAGAGGTGTAACCAGAGTGTTCCTTGGAAGCAAGGATGGCTGGACTGTGTCTTATGTATTTTGGACATGTATTCAGAGAGACAGATCCCTAGAGAAAGACATCATGTTTGGGAGAGTGGCAGGTCAATGAAAAAAAGGAAAACCCTCCACCAGATAGATTGACACAGTGTCTGCGACAATGGGCTTAAACATAAATAAGATTGTGTTCCTGACACAGAATCAAGGAGTGTTTTATTCTGCTGTACATAGAAGTCACTATGAGTCGGACTTGATGGCACCTAACAACAACAACAACAACAAACAACAACAACAACGTGTAAGCAGTGACTACCAGAAAACCAAAGCTCTGTTCTTGCAAATCAAGTCAGAAATGAGTAGAATTATACAGAGTAGGCTCCTTTGGAAAATTCCTTGGCATTAGTTTCATGAAGTTGAATTTTGAGCACTACTAATAGAAACACTGATGCTGACCTAAATATTGCGGCACACAGGTAGCTTTTGAAAGACATCCAGACTGCAAACCTCATTGGGATTTGTAGCTGGTAGTCAGCACCTGGTATTATATTCTGACATGCACCCAGAGCTTAGGCACTATGTACTGTGGGCAGCCTTCATCATTCTGGGGCCATTCAATCTCCTGGGGGCCATACCAGACGCAAATGTGGAAAACAGAGGTGAAGTAAAAATTTCCGTAATCTAGTTACAGCAGTTTAAACTAGGTGGTTCTACTTAGAGCTGAAGCCACGGAAAATGTCAAGAATTGTCTCTCCCCTTTGCTCTATCTCAAGGTTTTCAACCTTGTTATTATTAACATTTGGGTTGGGTTCTTTGCTGTAGAAGGCTGTCTGTGCATTAAAAGCTATTGAGCAGCATCCTTAGCCTCTACCCACTTGAAGCCAGTAGCACCAATACCTCTCTCCCTGCCCCAAGTTATGTCAGTGAAAATATCTGTAGATACTAACAAATGTGCACTGGGGACAAAATTGCAACCCACCCCCACCCAGTAGGGGACTAATGATCTATTAGAGACTAGACCTCTGCTGAAATATTCCAAATGACTTTGTGGTCAGTTGTATCAAACAAAATACAATGGGCACATTGAACAAGGTCCCTTCCATTGGACAATATGGAAAGTATGGGGGTTGGGCAGAATAATTCTGGCAGAGTAAGAGAAAGATTATATTCAAGATTTGAAAGAAAGAGCCAGCACAGTGGCACATGGCTCCAATCCCAGTGACTTGGGAGGCAGAGGCAGGAGGATCTCAAGTTTGAGACCAGAGGCAGTCTGTGTAATTTATCAAGACCCTATCTCAGAAAATAAAAAAATGGTCTAGGGGTGCAGCTCAGTAGTATAGCACTTTCAAAGCATGCAGGTGCAAGGCCCTGGGTTCAACCTCCAGTACTGCAAATAAATTAAAAAATAAATAAATAAATAAAAATTTAAAAATTTGAAAGAAAGAATATATAAGAAAAGTAGAAGTTGGGAACTTTCCTGCAAGTTAACATGAAGGTGACTAATATAAGGCAAGGTTTCTTACCTCACAGAATTGTATGATTAACAAATAGATGTTTGATTAACTTCAGAACGTTTTTAGTTTTAGTTTTTTCTGCTTCAAACCAGAGACAGTTGGGCAGGTTTGGAATCAGAGAACAAGTTAATGGAAAATAAAATGGAAGCAGAAATGAAAAAGGGAACCAGAAGGGAGAAGCCAGAGCCAATGGTGAGGCATGGTAGCTCCATGATATCTGGGGAGCTAAAGACAAGGGAGGCAAAGTAACCCAGCAGAGAGAATTTAGAATCCAAAACTAGGCTATGTGGTTTTAAGTTCTAGGTCCATTTTTATGAGGTATGTGACCTAAGGACTTAAAAAAAAGACTCTTGAAGTGTCAGTTTTCTCATTTTCAAAATGGGGATCATAATACCCACCTGCTGAGGTTGCTGACCCGTGAAAATGAGATAGTCTGTAGGGCATAGAACATAGGGCCTCTGCTAAATATATATTTTATGTAATATAACATATATATATATTTATATAATATAACATATATATGATGAAACTGAGGGTTTCATATAATATAACATATATATTTTATATAATATAA
>VMDO01015198.1:0-52035 GCA_007922755.1 Pedetes capensis | reverse complement strand
TGCAGAATCTAAAAATATCAAACTTATAGAAATAGAAAGTAGAACAGTGGTTACCAGGTCAGGAGGTATGAGAAATAGAGAGATGCTGGTCAAAGGGCACACATTTTCACTTAAAAGATGAATAAGTTCTGGAGACCTAATATAGAGCATGGTGCCTATGTTGTTGTTAAGTGCCATTTAGTAAGTTCTGACTCATAGCAACCCTATGTACAACAGAACAAACATTACCCAATACTATGCTATGCACGTGATGTTTTTTATGCTTAAGCCCATTGTTGTAGTCAGTCCATCTAGTTGAGGGTCTTCCTTTTTTATCACTGCCTTGTCACTCTCCCAAACATGATGTCCTTCTCCATTTTACATATCACTTTACAATGATATGCATATCAAAATTTCATACTGTCAGCCGGGTGCAGTGGTGCATGCCTGTAATCCCAGCCGGCGAGGTGGAGGCAGGAGAATCGCAAGTTCGAGACCAGAGGCAGTCTGTGCAATTTAGCGAGATCCTGTCTCAAAAAAGTAAAAAATGGGCTGAGGGTGCAGCTCAGTGGTCCAGCACTTGCAGAGCATGCACGTGCGAGGCCCTGGGTTCAACCCTGTACCGCAAAAAAAAAAAAAAAAAAGAAAAAGAAAAGAAAATTCATACTGTATACTTGAAATATATATGTACATATATTAAAAGTATGTATTTTGCAATCCTGGGGACTTGAGTCTGGGGCCTCACACATGCTAGGCAAGTGCTCTACCACAGAACTGCACCTCCAGACCCTTTTTTATTTTTTTATTTGAGAGAGGGTCTTACTGAGTTGTGGAGGTAACCTCTGGCCTTGAATTTGTAATCCTCCTGCCTCAGCCTCCTCAGTTGCTGGATTACAGATATGGGCTGTGACACCTGGCTTATATATTTTTTGTCACTTAAACTTTAGTAAAGCTAGAGAGGAGGAAGGATGGTTTTGCAAGGGAAATTTTATCTTACAAAAAGCCAACATCTGCAAGTACGAAGGATACTTTCAGCTTTGTTTTTGTGATGCTGGGGGGCCAGCCGGGGGGTAAGCTCTACACTTTCCTGTAGAGAATCTTCTGGTCCAAGGCCAGGCATGGTGGAACACTCCTGTAATCCCAGCACTCTGGTGGCTGAGGCAGGAGGATTGTGAGTTCCAAGCCAGCCTGAGCTACATAGAAAAATCCTGTCTTAAAAAAAAGAAGAAGAAGAAGAAGAAGAAGAAGAAGAAGAAGAAGAAGAAGAAGAAGAAGAAGAAGCAGCAGCAGCAGCAGCAGCAGCAGCAGCAGCAGCAGCAGCAGCAGCAGCAGCAGGGCATGGTGGCGCATGCCTATAATCACAGAGACTTGGGAGGTGGAGGCAGGAGGATCACAGGTTTGAGACCAGAGGCAGTCTGTGTAATTTAGTGAGACCCTGTCTCCAAAAGTGAAAAAATGGGCTGAGGGTGCAGCTCAGTGGTCCAGCGCTTGCAAAGCATGCAAGTGCGAGGCCCAGGGTTCAACCCCCAGTATCACAAAATGAGGGAGGGAGGGAGGGAGAGAGAGAGAGAGAGAGAGAGAGAGAGAGAGAGAGAGAGGAGAGAAGGGCAGAGGGGAAGGGAGAGGAAGGGGAGGGGCAGGAGAGGAGAGGAGAGGAGAGGAGAGGATCTAATCTAGTCTTTAACATTAGTAGGGAGCCTTTTCCTTTTTCCCTACCTCATGAGTCCTAAATAGTGTAGGAGGCAGAGTGAGTGCTCAGATTTTCCTACCCTGGCAATGTTTCTGGCGATTAAATTTAAAGATCTCCAAGTCCAGAGAGAGGTATCTCAGTTTCATTTGAAAGGAAGCAAGGGTCTCCGTGATGAGAGAGGCATCTGAAGAAGGCCTGGGCGGGATAACTGGGTATAAACAGAGGAACCAGGTCTATTTTCTGTAGACCCACCGACATTCTCCCCAAGAGCTGAGGTTTAGCTTGGGTTCAAGCTCCCTAAATGCTAAGGTTTACAATGTAAAGAGGCAAATGAAACATTTAAGGGAGTGTGTGTGTGTGTGTGTGTGTGTGTGTGTGTGTGTGTGCGCGCGCGCTAGAGTTTAGCTCAGTTGGTAGAGTGCTGCTCTAGGTTTGGTTCCCCAGCATCACAAAAATGGGAGAAGGACATGGCAATCCATTCCCCAAGCAATCCCCAAACAATCAGGTGTTGAAAACCCTGTGAGGGTTGCTATGAGTTGGACCCAACTCGACCACACCCAACAATAACAACATATATGTATGTGTCAAAGTTGTCCACTAGCTTACCTGCACTATCAGTATTAGAAAAGAGAACTATAATTTTTACTGTAAAATCTGTCATCATTGTCCTTAGTGTAGAAGTCATCATCACCATCATTATCATTACTATCATTTGCATATTACAGGGATCGTTCATTGATGCAAAGATGTAGACCTTTTAAAGTGACAGATCTTTTACTTTAATGTTTCAGAATCCTTCGGGATCTATTTTCCCTTCACTAGGTATTAAGTTGTGATTAACAATGTGCCTATTACACCATTTGAAAACACTGAATAATAGGCACTTCTGTTTATACCAAAGGCCTATTAAATTTTAATTTAGATATACACTGTTAACCTTATATATAAATAAGTTACCTTCCCTAAAGAGAAAAAGTAAATCTCATCAAGCTCCCTTGGTGAACTCCTTATATATCTTGAAAACAGAGATAGGGAGATCTTGCAAATTCGAGTACTAGAGGGGGACTTAAAAGTACTCATTCATTCATTTAATAAATATTCATTGAGAATCTGTTATATGCTAGACAGGGTGCTAGGTGCTGGATATATAGAGTTGAGCAAGAAGGAATTATGATATTTCTGCAAACCTCAGTTTTCATATTCTCTGAAAGAAATATATTCCTTTTGATGCTTATATATCACTTTGAGATGATGATAATGCTCAGTGACTTTTAAAAATAATGCTAATTCAATTCACATTTCACTCTCACAGTTTGAGAACCTGCTGAGGGCCTCTGTGACAGTTTTCCATGTGGTTATGCCATTTGATTTAATAAGAACAGCACCTTATATCTTTTTGCTCAGCCTCTCAGAACATCCTGTAAGAAGGAGGGCAAGAATTCTCCACTTGATTACAAGAAAACAGGCTCAGAGAGGTCAAATTAGTTGTCTAAAGTATCATACTGATCAGAGGAAAGAGTGAGACCAAACTCATTACCATCACAATGAAAATAGTTTCAGATTTTTTTCTATTCTAGGCTGATATTCCTTTTTAAAACACTCTCAGAAGCAGTTTTCAGAATATACGTGCTATAGTTTAGACAGGAAGTGTCCTCCCAAAAGGCTCACGTATTGAAGGCTCAGTCCCCACGCAAGCATTGTTCAGAGGTGAGTCTTTTGGGAAGTGATTGGATAATGGGGACTCGGACTTTGTGAATGGATTAATCCACTTGATGGATTCATAATCTGATAGCATTGGAGAATGATGAAAATATTAGAAGGTAGGACTTGGTTAGAGGAAATAGGTCCCTGGGGGCGTGTCTTTGAAGGATGTATCATGTCCCCTGCCCCTTCCTCTCTGTCTCACTCTGCTTCCTGTCTGTCATGAGGTGAGAGCTTTGTTCCACCAATGCTCTCCACCATAGTGTTCAGTTTTGCCTTACGCCCACAGCAACAGAACCAGCCAACCATGGACTGAAGTCTCTGAAACTGTGAGGCAAATATCTAAGTCCTCCCTTAAGTTTTTTTTTTTTTTTTCAGGTATTTGTCACAGCAACAAAAATTCAGACTACACAATTGGAGTACACTCTGTTATACACTAAGGACTCCATTTTTGTGATGTCTCATTTGCTTCTGTGGCTACCTTAGGAATGAAAGGCCACTGCTAGACACATGTTGCCATTTTTCATTTAAACTCTTTTCTTAAAGATTGGACTGGGGCTGTAAGTATAGCTCAGTGGTAGAGTGCTTGCCAGCATGAGTATGGGTTTGATCCCAAGTACTGCAAAAAACCAAAATGAAACAAAAGATTCGATTTCCTTTCCCTTCTTAAAAAGTAGTACCTTCAGTGCTGATTAAAGATATGACTGTTTTAAACATTCACAATTACCTGAGAATGAATATTTTTTTAATCTGAGAATTTCAACAGCAGACGTCTTTGTCAATCTATTTGTTTAGAGACTTTTATGTGAAGGAAAGGAATTGGAGAATGTTACATAAATTCATGTTTACATGAATTCAGTCAGACGTGATGTTTATAAGACATAGATTGTCATTTTTTACCGATACTTTTTACTACTACTCTCACAATGTCTTTCCTATTTAGAATACATTCTTTCTTACACTCTTTTTTAAGTCCCAATTATCTTTCAGCTCAAATCCCACCTACTCTGTGAAACCCTTTCTTGATTGCTCCAAACAGAAGGAATCTTGCTCTTGTTTTAATTCATGTAGCAAATCATTTGGCAGTTAAACTGACATTACCTTTTTGATGTCTCTTTTATTGTTTTATGTGGTTGTCACTTAAGCTTTTTCTTGCAATTCATTTTTCAAGTGCATCTTCCTGGCTAGATTGTGAACTCCCTAAAGTCAGGCACTTTGCCCTCTCCAGCATCTTTGCAGCTTCTCTAGCATCTACAAAAGGACTTACGCATAATACATGCCGAATAAACACTTGTATCATTTAGAGTTTCCTAGAAGTGACTAACCCCCACCTGTTTGTCAGTGTGCCATACTGTGGAGGCCTATGTGTTGCGGTGATGCTCAAAGCTGTGCCACCAGTATTGTATCAGCAGGGTCACCCATGGTGGATAGGATTTTCGCTTAGTTCCCACATGGTACTGAAGGATGAAGTGGAAGCTGCTTTGAAGAAATTGGTGAAACACAAAGCTCCAGGAATTGATGGAATACCAATTGAGATGTTTCAACAAACACATGCAGCACTGGAAGTGCTAACTATTTATGCCAAAAGATTTGGAAAACAACTACCTGGCCAACTGACCGGAAGAGATCCGTATTTGTATCTCTTTCCAAGAAAGGGGATCCAACCAAATGTAGAAATTATTGAAGGATATCATTAATACCATACACAAGTAAAATTTTGCTAAAGATCATTAAAAAGTGACTGGAGCAGTACATAGACAGGGAACTGCTGGAAAACCAAGCCATATTCAGAACAGGGCATGGAACCAGGGATGTCATTGCTGATGTCAGATGGATATTAGTCAAAAGCAGAGAATACCAGAGAGATTTATCTATGTTTTATTGACTATGCAAAGGCATTTGACTGTGTGGATCACAATATATTATGGATAACATTGTGAAGAATGGGCATACCAGAACATTTAATTGTACTTATGAGGAATCTGTACATGGACCAGGAAGCAGTCGTTCAAACAGAACAAGGAAATGCTACCTGGTTTAAAGTCAAGAGAGGTATGCATCAGGGCTGTATCCTTTCACTGTACCTCCTCAATCTCTATGCTGAGCAAATAATCCAAGCAGCTGGATTTATGAAGAAGAACGTGGTATCAGGATTAGAGGGAGACTCATCAACAACTTGCGTTATGTGCATGACACAACTCAGCTTGCTGAAAGTGAAGGGTATTTGAATCACTTACTGATGGAGATCAAAAAACACAGCCTTCAGTATAGATTGTGCCTCAACATCAATAAAGCAAAAATCCTTACAACTGGGTCAGTATGCAACTTCTTGATAAACAGAAATGATTGAGGTGGTCCAAAATTTTGCTTTACTTGGTTCTATAATCAACACCCATGGAAGCAGCAGTCAAGAATTCATAAGATGCGTTGCACTGGGAAAAGCTGTTGCAAAAGGTCTCTTTAAAGTTTTGAAAAGTAAAGATGTCATATTAAGGATGAAGATGCATCTGACTCATGCCATGATATTTTCAGTTGCATCATATAGTTGTGAAAGCTGGACATTGAACAGGGGAGACAGGAGAAGAATTGATACTTTTGAATTATGGTGCTGGAGACAAATATTGAATATACCATGGACTGCCAAAAGAACCAAAAATATCTGTCCTAGAAGAAGTAAAACCACAGTACTCCTTGGGAGCAAGGATGGCTAGACTGTGTCTTATGTATTTTGGACATGTTGTCGGGAGGACCAATCCCTGGAGATGAACAACATGTTTGGGAGAGTGACAGGTCAATGGAAGAAAGAAAGACTCTCAACTAGATGGATTGACACAGTGACTGCAACAATGGCCTTAAACATAAAAATGATCTTATGCCTGGCACAGAATCAGGGAATGTTTTGTTCTCTTATACATAGGGTCACTATGAGTTGGACCTGACTTGACAGTACCTAACAGCAAAAGTGAGTAAGTAATCTCAACAGATCTGGATTGCCTAGAACTTCCAAAATTCCATTAATGAACAAATAACAATTATGTGGGTGGCCTAATGGGACCATCATTGTATTAAACATCATGAAGAGGTAAAAATGCAAGGCCTAGAATATTTTCTAGAAGATGTAAAAATTCACTGAGGCAATATTTATGTCTATGAACCAGCAAGAGTACAAAACAGCTATCTGTATGTATATCAAATGGAACTGGTTGATGGATGTGAAGTAGTTGACAGACCACATGGCTTATATATGTCTGTTCCCTCAGGATGGAGGGTGGTGTGGATTGGGGTCTTTGGTAGATACTTTGTCCTCCTTCTAGAATCTACTAGATACTGTCCATCATTGGCTCTGGCTCTAAGACCCTTGGGGGTTTAGGCATAGATGAAATCTAGAAAGAATCTTGAAGCATAGGATTGGAATTGGAGCTATTGGCAAGAACTCATGGTTTTACAACATATACATGGGTATAACCATGTTTGCATATGTGGATGAATGGATCTATATGTGTACATACAGAGGGTGTCATTTTAAGGAAAAAACTGTATTAAAATGGTATCACTCCACATATACCAAAAACAAAAGCAGAATACAATTCACATTGAACTTCTGCAATTACGAGAGGTGCTCAAAGTGGTTTCACAGCACAAGAAGCAAGACCTGTTGCTGTGTGAGGCCTCCTGAATCTTCCCTTGGGCACGTCACACATAGTACCGTGCATCTCAAACTTACCATGAATGCATGCAGTTATTAGTTATATTGGAGGTACTGCTGCAAACTCATGCATCCACTGTCATTGTACTTCCACAATGTTCTCGAGGTTTAAATACCACTTCAAAATGGTCTTGTGCTCCTCAAATGACAGTCATACTCCTGTCCTTTTCTTTGATTGTCCTGCCTGGTGTATGGTGGTGCTCACATTCATTTGATTAATGCTGTCCTTTGAGTGAATGACATACTATACATTGCTACCATAATTCAATTCAACTTTGAAAAGTAATACGCAGATAGCATCTCTTAAAATGTGTATACATTTTTGGCACCCTCGGTATATATTTGTGTATATACTATACATACACATATAATTCATGTATTTCCTAGTTCTGCCCACTGAAAAGGCCCAGAAGTAAAGACACCCTAGTAGCAATGACAGTACTAAGGGCCTTAATCTTAATACCCTTCTCCACTAAAGGAACCAGGACTTCTGGGTTGATCTTAGGTTTGGGGCAGGAAAATATAAAATGAACCTGGAACACCATGTTATGCCAGAGAATAAGACAGGGTTCAAAGAATGGTGAGATCATTTCAAAAAGATATGAAAGCCTCCCTGAAGGATCTCCGACTGGCCAAATCTGGGACAATTTAAATATTAAAGTAATGAAAATATCAAAATATATCAACTCATTAAGTAAAATAGAAACCCACTAGTTCATATAGATGTAAATATATACATGCATACATACATATAGGAAGGATGGAGAAGGAAAAATCCTTTCTTACATCAGACTACCAACTACAGAATGTAGAAAGAATGATGGAAAGAGAAAATTACTACCGTTATCAGGGTAGTTGATTTAGGAAAAATTTGATGATGGATGTTGTTTTGTGGGTAGAATTTGGTGAGGAATAAGGTACTGGGGTACTCTTGGAACAACTCTGCACAAAATACCACTATTCAGTTACAGAGGAAAAATTAGTGATTTTATGGTAGAAGAGCATTGGGATGGGGGAAGGGAGGTTGGCCACACAAATAAAATCTTGGACAAGGTATTTGCAACATGTGGATCAGTCAAGAAGAATTCTTCACATACAAAGAGCTTCTATAAATCAGTAGGTGCATTATAGCTCAATGTGCATTATAGTTAATTTGCATTGTATAGCATTTGCAATATAGTTCAATAAAAATGGTAACAGTTTTTAGTCTGTTAAGCAGGCAAAAATGAGATATTGATAATATGCCAGTCTCTTTACTGGCATCACAAGGCATGGGAGTTAGAAAAGAAATGAAGGTGCTTCGTGAGGTGTTGTCACTTGCAAAATGGCTAGCGAAGATGCCTGTGATTTGCAAGTAATCTGTTATATTCAGGGAACAAACATACTTCCCTCGCTAACATAGAAGCACCCTTTGGGTGGTCACAGGGAACTTCTTCCACTGTTCTGTTAATACAACACACATGACTATATTCAAGTAGTACTGGCAGGGGACGAGGACAACTCATAGTATGATAAAATCGGAGAACCTTGGCTAACACTTGTCTATCCCACTCTTTCAGCCAATATCGGTGCTTCTTGTCTAGATTCCTTAGTAACACCATCCTGCATCTGCTAGAACATCCCTACTGTTCACTCATGCATTCAACAAATATTTACTAGTAGAGTCCTCACTGTGCCAGGGCAAGTCAGTGCTGAGCAAAAAGAGACAGAGTACACCCCTCAGCGAGCTTACAGTCTACAGAGGGAGACAGATATTAATCAGATCATCATGTAAACAGGTTTCAAACTGCAACTGAGATAAGTGATGGCAAAGGGCAACATGATAATGTGAGAACCTAAAACAGGGGAATTTGAATTTTACAGGGAAACCAACAAAGGCTTCCCTCAGCAAGTGTGCCTGCAGCCGTAGCACTGTGGTGTCCAGTCTCCTCAGTTCTCAGAAGCTAAGCAGGTTGGGCCTGGTGAGTACTCGGATGGGAGACCACCTGGGAACACCAGATACTATAGTCTTGGGAGAAGGACCTGGCAACCCACTCCCAAAAATTAGTCAGCCATTGAAAACCCTATGAACAGCAGAGAAGCACTGACAGTAGTGTTTCACCTGTTGTACGTAGGGTCACTATGAGTCAGACACCAACTTGATAGCAACTAACACCAACAACAAGAAGCAAGTGTAGCCTGAGCTAGAATATGCTGCATGGGAAAGGAGGTTAACTAGATTTTTTAAAAAGGGGGGTGCATTTCAGGAAGAGGGGCTAGGCTATTGTTTGAATTTTAAATATCCCCCAAAGGTCATGTGGTTGAACATTGGTCCCATCTAGTGGCACTAGGAAGTTATGAAACTTTGGAAGTGGGGTCTGCCTTTGCAGAAGTAGGTCACTAGGGACAGGAGTTGGGAGGTTTTACCTCTAGATTTCCAGTTCCAGTCGCTATCTCTGCTCTTTGTTTCTGATTTGCCATGATATGAGTTTCTTTGCCACGGCCCCCACCATGCCTGCCCTGCTGCCACGCCACATACTTTCCCTGCATCCATGGACAGAAATCCTCTAAGCATGAGCTCCCAATAAATCTCACCCCCTCCTCCCACCCAGTTTTGTTGCGGTCAGTCTCTCTGTCATGGTGATGTGTCAGCTGACTACTATAAGCAGCATGTGTAAAGACTGGCAGAGGGGAATATGATGAGGAAGACAGGCCATGTGATGGGCAAGAGAGAAGAATGGGGAGTTTAGGTGAAACAAAGCTGCCTAGGTGCGTGGGACCAGTAAGTGATCAGTAAGACCTTCCTTCCAGACGCCCTGAGGGGTGGTAAGCCTAGCATTGCGTTTGGAGAAGATGCCTCTCACTCCTGTGTGCAAATCTCCCTGTGCCACACTCAGATAAACAAGAACCACAGGTTGGCTGTCCCCATAATTCCCTTTTCCTTACCATCCCCTGGGTTCCATTGTTCTTTCTCATGACAAATGCTTGAGAAGGGCACCCCCCTCTGTCTCTTCCCTCCCTCCTTCCTCGCCACTCAGCTCTTTCTCCAGTGGACATTGTTTCTGTCCTCCCTCCATCCCACATAGGTTTCCAAATACCCTTCCGTCTGTCCTTTTCTCTTTCAATGTGTGGGTCTGAAAACAGAATGTAAAACCAATGGAAGGCCTGGGGAGGCAAATGGAAAATGGTTATTGAACAAGCTGAAAACTGCCAAAACCATAAACTCTCACTTTGAAACCATCATCTTACAGAAATGGAGAACTGTAAAACTGAGAATAATGAATATAAAACCACTAAAGTATATGTAGAATGCTTGATGGCCTGAGGATATAGAGGGTGGGTAGAAGGCACTCCAACCTTCTGACAGAGGTCTGAACGTCCAACATGAAAAGAGGAGCAGCTGGATATTTAAAAAAAAAAAAAGTCCCATGAAGTAGTAGTGAATTTAAACATAATCTGGGAGAGAGAGAGAAAGCACAGCAAAAAGGTTAAAATTTATTTATCCAGAATATTATACACCAGAGCCATACAGGTTCACATGAATAATGTCACAAATATAATTTTTGAGTAAGTAAAAGCATAATATAGAATAGCAATATATGTTGTTGTTAGGTGCCATTGAGTTGGGTTCAACTCATGGCGACACTATGTACAACAGAATAAAATGCTTTTCTGTGTCGTGCACACTGTAATTTTTATGTTTATGCCCATTGTTGCAGCCGTTGTGTCAATCCATCTAGTTGAGGGTCTTCCTTATTTTCATTGACCTGCCACTCTCCCAACAATGTCCATTTCCAGGGATTGGTCCCCCCTGACAACATGTCCAAAATACTTAAGACACAGTCTAGCCATCCTTGCTCCCAAGCAGCACTGTGATTGTACTTCTTCTAGGATGGATCTTTTGGTTCTTTTGGCAGTCCATGGAATATTCAGTCTGTCTCCAACACGATAATTCAAAAGCATCAGGTCTTCTCTTATCTCCCTTATTCAGTATCCAGCTTTCACTACCACATGATGTGACTGGAAACACCATAGTATGTGTCAGGCACACCTTCATCTTCAATATGACATCTTTACTTTTCAAAACTTTAAAGAGGCCTTTTGCAACAGCTTTTCCCAGTGCAATGCATCTTTTGATTTCTTGACTGCTGCTTCCATGGATGTTGATTGTAGAACCAAGTAAAGCAAAATTTTCGACAACCTCAATCTTTTCTCCATTTATCATGAAGTTGCTTACTAACCCAGTTGTAAGGATTTTTGCTTTGTTGATGTTGAGTTGCAATCCATACTGAAGGCTTCATCTGTAAATGCTTCAAATACTCTTCACTTTAAGCAAGCAGAGTTGTCTCATGTGCATAATGAGTCTTCTTCCAATTATGATGCCACACTCTTCTTCATAAAGTCTAGCTTCTTGGATTATTTGCTCAGCATAGAGATTGAAGAGGTATGGTGAAAGGATACAGCCTTAACACATACTTTTCCTGACTCTAAACCAGGCAGTGTTTCCTTGTTCTGTTCCAATGACTGCTTCCTGATCCATGTACAGATTCCTCATGAGTACAATTAAGTGCTCTGGTATTCCTGTTCTTTGCAATGTTATCCATAATTTGTTATGATCCACACAGTAAAATGCCTTTGCATAGTCAATAAAATGTCTGTATACTGCTGCAGTCATTTTTGAATGATCTTTACCAAAATTTTACATGTGGGTGATAATCATATTGTTTGATAATTTCCACATTTGGTTGGATCCCCTTTCTTGAGAATAGGCACAAATACAGATCTCTTTGAACATGCAGTCAGAATGCACTGATAATTACTGGTGACTGCAATGCTAAGTTAGAAACAAAGAAGAAGGATCAGTAGTTGGAAAATACAGCTTTGGTGACAGAAATGATGCTGGAGATCACATGATAGAATTTTGTCAGACCACTGACCTTTTCATTGCAAATGCATTTTTTCACCAACATAAACAGTGACTGCACACATGAAATTCACCAGATGGAACACACAAGAACCAAACTGTCTACATTTGTGGGAAAGGATGATAGAAAAGCTCAATATCAAAAGTCAGAACAGGACCAGGTGCTGATTGTGTATCAGACCATCAATTGCTTATACGCAAATTCAAACTAAAACTGAGAAAAATTAGAAAAAGTGCACAAGAGCCAAGGTATGACCTTGAGTATATCCCACCGGAGTTCTGAGACCACCTCAAGAATAGATTTGGTGCATTAGACACAAATAATTGGAGACCAGATTAGTTGTGGCATGACATCAAAGACATCATTCATGAGGAAAGCAAAAGGTTATTATAAAGACAGGGAAAAAAATGAACAGACCAAATTGCATGTCAAAAGAGACTCTGAAACTTGCCTTTAATGATTAGCAGCAAAAGTAAAAGGAAGACATAATGATGTTAAAGAACTTACCAGAAGATTTCAAAGGCCAGCTGGAGAAGACAAAATCAAATGTTATAATGACATGTGCAAAGAGCTGGAAATAGAAAACCTAAAGGGAAAAACACACTCTGTTTTTCTCAAGCTTAACGAATTAAAGAAAAAATTCAAGCCTCACGTGGCAATAGTAAAGGATTTTACAGGGAAAATATTAAATGACACAGAAAACATCAAATGAAGATGGAATATACAGAGTCATTATACCAAAAAGAGTTAGTGGATGACCAACCATTTCAAGATGTTGCGTATGATCAGGACCAATGGTACTGAAGTACAAAGTGCAAGCTGCATTGACAAAACACAAGGCTCGAGGAAATTGGTGGAATACCAATAGAGATGTTTCAACAGACAGATGCAGCACAGGAGTTGCTAACTTGTTTAAGCCAAGAGATTTGGAAAATAGCTACCTGGCCAACTGACTGGAAGAGATCCATAACAATCTATAAGATGCATAAAACTATCTATAAGATGCATAGTGAAACTATATTTCTGGATACACTCATGTATACTAAAAGTGTAAAGAAGGAATCAACCCCCCAAATTTAAGATGGATGCTTCTCCCTGTCCCCAAGGAGGGGGAAGGGCCGTGCATTCAGCAAGGAGTACAAAGGACTGGAAGTGGTATCAACACCACTTTATTGTTTAAGCAGGGTGGTGGGGAAACATGGTATTGATTATATGATTATTTAGACCTTTATATATTTCTGAAATATTTCCCAGTACATTTTTTAAAAGAAAAACTTGACAACCTAAGTTACTAGTGAACTACTGATAAGAAAAGGAACAGAAAAAAGGATTCAGCTCCTTTCCAGTAATTGGTTTTCTTTCTTTTTCTCTCTTTTTTTTTTAAAAAAAAATTCCCCCTTATAAATGTTGGTGGGGTACGGAGTAATAAGGCTTTTGCTATTTCCATTATGCAACTATTATATCACTTTTGGTTACACTTTCATTGACTTACATATTTCACAGAACCTTTTGATTAATATATAATAGAAAATCATATGCAATTATGGGTTATATTCCATTTTTCCCCCTTGTATTTAGACCGTTGCATCATCTGTTTTAGTAACTGGTTTTTCTGTTTAAGAACAGACTTTGGGTAGATTCAATCCCTGGATGATGCATCTTTTCACAGTAAGAAAAAGACATAACAGTATTGGACTGAACTGTGGTCAGCTTATCAGTCCTAGAAACTCCCTTATATTGTTTGTTGCATGGATGTGGAGGGTACAGAGTCATTACGTATTTTATGTGGTATCAGTTCAACTTACCTGCTGTTCCAAGGTGCTTGAATCAATAAAAGTCACCAGATCTATAGAAAAGTAACCAACCACATCTTTCTTTTTGCAGGCCTTTCCAATTTGGAGGCACAAAGAAGTGAGAACTTGGGGATCCACTGAGGTCTGAGGCACAGTGGTACCGGAGGAAATAAAGGGGCTTTCTGCATGAAGCTGGTCCCCTGTTGACAGCACCTTGATGTCTCCATTGGGCTCTATCAACATGTCCACAGTCAGGTTGGTGATACTGTCTGCAGGTGGGAATGCTTCAATCACGCCCCCTGGTGGGAAAAGCATGGAGTAGATGAAAGGACACAGCTACAGGAATTGCACCCATTCAGACCTACAGGAAATAGCCTCCATTTTGGCAGAGATACTTGGCCTCAGATCCTGTACCTGTCACATCTTGGGAGAGTTTAGGCAAGTAACTTCAATCTCTGAACTTCTTTTTCTTCCTCTGTAAAATGGGAGTAATTAAAACTTACCTCACCAGATTATTATGAATCATAGAGAAACTGTGTCTATATTTAGTTCAATGCTTGGCATACAGTATGGTTCAATTCATGGTAGTTTCGATTCTGATTATGATGATGAAGACACTGTGAATACTGTCTGTGCTCACTCATTACATAAATGATGAACCCAAGAATTACGGTCAAATCCCTCAGAGAGAAATAACTACCCATACTCCTCTATTTAGGGCCTGGGGTTTAGGGCTCAGTTGGTAGAGTGCTGTACTGCAGTCTCTGAGGTGCTGGGTTCTATCCCCAGCACTGAAGAAATGGGAGTGGGACATGGCAGCTCACTCCCGAAACAATCAGCCATTGAAAACCCTATGATTATGAGCAGACTGGACCCGATGGCACCTAACAACAACAACTCTACTATAGTGTCTTGATGACCAGAATGCTACTGATACACTGGTTACGGATGAGGTCCAGAGCTAAAGCCCTCCCCTCAGGAGAAGTCTGATGCAAGCAAAGCCCGTGGAATCTTGACATGCGCCCGGCATGCTCAGTATGCTCCGTTCCTATTTACTTAAGAGGCTGGGATCAAGATAAATATTTAGGAAGGAGTTGGTGGTAGGAGTACTTTTCTAAGCCAACACAGGCGATGTGGAATATTTAAATCAGCCCCAGGTTGACCCAGAACTAAAACCCAAACTTGTGTAGATTGGTCTTCACGAGAAACTTTACAGTCTTATTTACCTTGACTGAGAAACGTTTGGAGGAATTTCCTCCACGTTGGGAACAGTTTCTCATTGACTGGCTGTGCGTGCTGTGCTAAAATGCCCGCCAGCTCCTCGGAGATCTTCGCCAAAGCTGGCTCCTGCAGAAACAAATTAAATAGAACCACAAGCAATTTTACTACAGAAATGAAAACTGCTTGTGGAGTGATTAAAAACCAGGCCTCCAACAGGCAAAAAAAATGTGGTTACTGTTTATCCAGAGTCAGAAAGCCACTTTGAAAAATTTCTCTATTTTTCCAAGCATTTCAGTTTTCATGTTTCAAAGTGATTTACCTCCCACCATAGCACCCTCCCCCCAAAATTGCTGCTAATTGTACTTGTCTCTAAAAGGTACCTTTCTGTCTGGTGTCAGGAAACCCATGTTTCAGAACCACAGCAGCCTCACAAGCACGGTTTCCTTGGGTAACGTACCTCCCCGTTCTGAGCGTCAGTTTCCCATTGTGTAACTAACTAACTGTGCCTAAGATCATTCAGACTGGGACAGTTTGTATTCTATGATCCTAACTGGGAGAAATAATGGAGTTGGTAAGGTCTTCCCTTGGCACCTCCATTTCTTTAATCTGTGCCCTGTCTGCCGTTGGTGGATATCTGCACCCAACAGCATTGTTATCAAAGCCTAAACTATAGGCTGAAGCCATAAAGGTGAGATTTTAGGAAAGGTGAGAAGTACGGAGGCCAAACTCAGTGTGCCTGAAGGCCCCCCAGGTCACAGTGTCGTCTGTCTAGCTGAGAGACGGGCCCCATATCATCAGTGAGACAACTCAAAGAAGGTGGGGCCTCCTGTCAGAACGAAAACAATAGGAAGATCTCTAAGAAATAGAAAGTCTGGCTATTTGAGATATATATATGTATATATATATATATATATCATCTTAGACTCTTCCTCTTAGACTCTGCTTTTTTTTCAAATAGAAGCCATGTTTCAGATGTTATTTCAGTCAGAAGTGGATAAGGGCACTAGGTTCGAACCCACTTGATGGGCAGTGCACATATGTGTAATACTGGATACTGACAAGAGAAGCCCAGACTTTGGGTTGCAGGGAAACTTCTGAATTAAGAGTAAACACTCAGTTATTTGTAGGAATCTGCTTTGGGGAAGGGGCAGTTGGAATTTTAGGAACCGTCTGCACACTTATTTATTTCTAATTTCCTTAGCATTAAAAAGAGATTGTCCTCTGTCTTCCCCCAACCTGCCCCCAACTCCCTGGAACATCTAGTAGATTCCAGGTCCAGTGGCCACTGAAAGTCCACAACAGAAGACAAACATCTCAGAGCATATGCTAGACAGGTCCAAATAACCTGAATAATATCTTAAGTTTCCAGAGAGTCTCATTAGTGATCTTAGCAAGTGCTTGACATTCAAAACAAAAATACACCGAGAAACAGAGAGTTCTCTGCCCACCCTTGGTTCAGGGTGACTCACTGCACAGATTGGGCAGGACTGTTAGCGACTGCTCACACAGCAAGCCTCTGCCTTGCCATGTGGAGGCAAGGAAACTGCTGTCAAAGCAGTGGGCCTACTTCCTCCCTTGATATGCTGCACACTGTACCCATTTGCATTGCGCCCTACTATTAAATTCCCTGATCTCCTCAAAGCCCGCATCTGTATTATGAGCAAGCACATGCGACGATTAGCTCCAGCAGCCAGGAACCCCTCTTTGTTCTGTCTCGGAGCAGTCCTCCAAAGCGCTCTTTCTGTTTCATACTTGTTTTATTTAAGACCATCCTGCTCTGTGGAGGAACACCAGCTGTTTCTGATTCATGAAGTGCTCCGAAGCTAGGGCCATGAAGAATGGCTTTCGATTCTTGCCCTTCTCTGAAAACCCGAATGCCAGGGAAGGAAGCTTTGCAGCCCAACCCCCTCCAAGGAAAGTGGAGACTTCTTTTGTTTTCTGCCCATTTCTAAAGGGTGTGAAAGCATCTACCCCATATGACATGTGGCTGTTTAAGTAGCTGTACTAGAGAAAATGTGTGTATTTGGGGGTTACTTTTTGTGGGGCAGGGGGAGAAGGTGGAGAGGAAGCAGTGAAGGAGCAGGCAAAAGCCCTGCCATCTAAATCTCGAAGCCAGATAGCTATCAACTGAGGATGAAGTGCCGACCCCTCAGCAAGATGCCTGAAGAAGTCTTATGTGATACACCTTACTCCTAACGGGGTCCCACCCTTTTCCTCCCTAGCCCCCGCTTCCCCCAAACTGCCTTCCTCCTCTTCCTCCCCAGATGACTCCTCCTTGTCCTTTCTGAGGTTCTTCAGCCACACCTCCTGCAGGGAGCCTACTTTGCAGCCCCAGTTAGGTGTCCCTGCTTGCTCTCCAGCTCCCTTGGGGCTGCTTAATGGCAAACACATTGGCTTTGAGGTCAGACTCCCCAGAGCCCAGCACAGCAACACTCTGCGTCTGTACAATGAATCACGACAGTGGCAAACACAGGGATGTGGTTCCTAACCGCCGAGGTACAGAGGCAGAGGCAACGTGAACCTCAGCAGGCTGTCTCCTCACTGCCCGGGAATCACCTGAGGGGATGGCTGCCTCAGCACCACCGGTTCTCCCTGCCTGGATTTTATGGGATTCCCTGCCTCTGAGGGCATCGGGAAGACGAATGAGGTGACATTTATGAAGTGTCACCTCAGATGCAACATGCTATGCGAGGGCCAATAATTAACTCATGAGGCTGATGCTTGCACGAGGCATCTGGACCTGGTGCCAGGCTGCCACCACTGCCTCTGCTTACAAAGTGTGCTGTTTGGTGTAGTCGCCTAGCATTTGCACAGCGCACACAGCCACGGCAAGGAGGCAGATTTCCTAGAGGAAAGTCTGCTGCAGGAGTCTGGAGGATGCATCGTGTCCCACCATGAGAAGTGCACAGCTGAAGGCACTGGTGGGGTGATGTTCAGTGGGGACTCTGGGGCACACAGAGGCAGCTTGGAGCCATGATTAGCCCTCCAAGAAAAAGACATGGAGAGGAATAATAGAGGTGGGAGGGGGTGGTATTAACTGTTTAATTGATTTCTTTATTTCAAAAGCATCTGAAGGGAAATATAAGGATTATACCAAGGAATGGTCTTAGTACCAATGAGAAGAGATTGCTCCCTCACCCCTACATAATAATGATAATAATGATTGTAGTAGTAATAAAGCAGGACCTGTAATAGGGAAGTAAGAGAGTGTGTGTGTGTCTGTGTGTCTGTGTGTCTGTGTGTGTGTGTGTAGCCTATTGTAAGCCAGAAACGGGGGCGCACCTTTTCTATTTTACAAACTTGGCGAACGAGTAGTTGGGAAGTTTCTTTTCAGTGCATAATGTCAAGGTGATAGGCACCCAAATCAATGTTGCAGAGAGCCTGCCATCCATGTTGAGCAGATCATTTAGAGCCAGTGACTCTAGAGTGTGGGAAGGAAAATATATACCCTGTGAATGATTAAAAAAAAAAAAAGGTAGAAAATGACACTTTTTGAAAAATGTCAGAATTCCAGATTTTCATTCCATCAGGATTGCACTGGCTCTGGGGGTGCACGTTGGCTGCTGTCTTTTGTGGGTCTGGGGGCCCCGGGACAGTTGACATCCAGGAGAAACTTTAGCTCCATCTTTGCCACTGCACAGCCTTGTTCACTCTTTTCCAGGACCTGTGATTGCCTCGCAGACTGCGTCAACAGTCGTCATGACCTTGGAGCAGTCCACGGTATCCGCAGAAGGCACAGGGCCTCCATCTGCCTGAGCAGATGCATCTGAGAGACCCCGGTCTGTCCAGCATGGACCTTTCCTCTCAGCTCTTTCTATCGAGAAAGTATAAATTGGAAGGAAGAGATATTTGACTGAAGGATATTCGGGATATCTCAGGGGAAGCCACTGGTATATTCAGTTTAATATCGCCCCCAATGATTGAGGCTACTTCAGACTCTACAGAGTTAGCTTTCCTAACCAAGCAAATCCCTAATGTGCCTTCTTTCTCCCTCCCCACTCGCTCCCTCCCTCCCTCTCTTCCTCCTTTCTTCTGGTAGTCTCTCTCTGTGTTGAGGAGGATAGGAGAGGAAGAAGGGGGAATATAAATTAGAATACTCTCAAAATCAATCCCATCAAAACTCATCTTTCATTTCAGCAGCTTCTTTGCTGAACTGATGCATTAAGTAAAATAACCTCTTGCCTAATCACCTGCAGTCGCCCACATCAGCCATTGTTGGATGGTGTTCAGATGAAATCCAAGGGGCTGGGGATGTCGCTCAGTGGTAGAGCAGTTGCCTAGCATGTGCAAGGCCCTGGGTTTGATCCCCAGCACTGGGAAACAAAACAAAAACCAAAAGAATCACTTCTCAGTTTTTTGACTAAGATGAAGTGTGAAAGAAAACCAAAGGAACTGCCTAGACGGCTCTGCTTTAGAGACACTTCTTATAACCCCAGAGAAATAGAAAGTGGCATAAAGTCAAAAGGGCAAGACAATGACCTAAAAAACTAAGCAGGACTGTGTGTCAAAAAGGGCCATATGGACTATCTAGGACAAATGCCGCACCTCCTGAAAGAAGGAGAGGGGCTCCGGGCTTCTAAGCCACACAGCAATGCTGCAGGGGTGAGTGCTCTCCGCCCCTTCTCCTCACACTTTCACAGGGTCAAGTGTGGGGAAGCCTGAACAGTTGTCCAGATTTGAATCAGCTAGTGGCACAGAGATAGCAAGAAGGGAGGGATTCCAAATTTGAAGGCAAATTTAGAAGGCTGCTTTGCTGTGCACAGGATACAGTTTTTACTACTATAGTCATCTTTTAGGTAAAATAATTGTTGTTGTTGTTAGGTGCCGTCAAGTTGGTATCCGACTCATAGCGACCCTCATGGAGTTTTCAATGGCTGACTGTTTTGGGATTGCCTTGGGAGTGGATTGCCAGGCCCTTCTCCCATTTTTGCGGTGCTGGGAATTGAACTCGGAACCTCAGAGACTGCAGCGCAGCACTCTATCAACTGAGCCAAATCCCAGCCCTATCTCTTATGATTAATATATAAAACTGGTGCCAACTCGGGACCTCAGAGACTGCAGCGAAGCACTCTACCAACTGAGCTAAATCCCAGCCCAGGTAAAATAATAGTTCTCACTTATTGAAAGTTTACTGTGTGGCAGTCATGTGCTGGGGTTCTACACTGATTATCTCACAGCCACTGTCCAAGGCAGACATTATCATCCTTGTTTCATGTCATACTGGAAATAGCAACACTTGGGTTCAAATCCTGTTGTCACCAGTGTGCCATAGTACAACAGGATCTGTGCCCATAACGGCCATTAATGGACATAAAATGGTCAATCTAGGTCAGATTAGATCATCTACAGGTGATGCTAAACCCACACTGTCAAATTTATGAAAAAATGGCTAAGTGGACATCTATCAATGGCTACCCAGTGTCTACATCCCCTCTCTGCATGGTGGTACCCCAAAGTTCCTTTCAGGAACTGCCCTTCTTCATTCTTTGCTATGGAAAACTGATTGGGGGGGATTCCACCCTTACCTCCAAGGTGGGCCCCTGACTAGCAAAGCCATGTGTTGGCCATGATGACTGGTTCAGGATAAGGACACAACTCAACAAGGCCAGTCAAATGTTAGGAAGCACTTGGGGCCTCTGAGGGAATCTGTGTGCTCTTCTAAGTTACTACCACGTGAGATGTTCTCTCTTCCTGTTGCCTTGGCTAAGGACATGCTCCAGGAGCTACGGGCAGCCATCCTGAGAACGGAGCCAGTGTCACACACAGGACAGGGAAAGAGGGAGAGTCACCGGGCCCCTGGCAACATTGCTGAGCCACTAGAGTGAGCCTGTTTGAAGCGAGAACTACCTTTAGATTTTCCAGATAGCTGAGATAATAATTTCTCTTTATTTTAAAAGCCATTTTGAGTTGGGTTTCCTGTCACTTGACGCTTAAACATTTTAAACTGACATGGATGGTGGGTCAAACCATGTCCCCCAGCTCCATGATGGACATTTGAAGGTAGCAGATGCTCCAGTCACCCTGTTACCTTCATTCCGCAATCAGTAGTGAAGTTTTCCCTTACTCCTTTCCATTAAGATCATTAGAAACAGGCCCTCTTTAGAGCGCAAAAATATGCTGAGAGGACGAAGGAAAAATGAAAATGTCTCCTGCACGTCATCAACTACTTCCCACACCTACTTAAAGTTTAAGGACTGCTTTAATACTCCACGTTTAATTGTTAATTGAGAATTTAAAAATCAAAAACGCCAAGTTTGCCTTCCATGAGATGGAAAATTATGCTGTTGTAGAAGGTAACATAATGTAGAACAACCAACATTACCAAGGCACGCAAATGTTTTTGGTATGTAAAATTGCTTTGTAAAATATTTGCTCCATCTGCTGAAAGCAGCAAAGACAATTTTCCCTTGATAGCTAATGGCCCATTTCGGGTGTGTGGCAAGCGATTCGCTGCGGTGGCGGCTCTCATTAAACAGAATGGTGAAAATGCGGTATATAATTCCATACTTATGTAGCATTACCCACTCACGGCTTCTTGAGGAGTCTGTTCCTCATTATCTAGGCTTCCACCTTGCACCAACATGCAGGCCTAGCAGTTGATTTGACTCGAGAAGCGTTTTGTCCAACTGAGGCACATATGTTGCGCTTCCATTCCAAAGCTCAGCACAACTGCTACGCCCCAACCACAAACATGAGAGAGGTTCATTCCCTTTCAACTTTCCAGCACTTACACTGCTGTTTCTTTTTCCCTTCACCACAGGGAGCTGTGGTTTTCTTTCTAGGCTCACCCTGTCGCCATGCATGCTGGGGGCTTCAATAGATAAAGATTAAGCGCGTCTAGAAATTCTTAATTGAACTTTGCACATACACAAAAGCAGGAAAAAACTTCCCCAGGACAAAGCTGCCGTCGTAAAAGCCTGGCAAACACTCTCCTTGGTTCATGGTGGATCTGTGATCTCTCTCTTTAAAGGAATTGTTTACACTGCACCCCGAATTACTTCAACATCTGGTAAAGGAACAATTAAAAATAAATACAGTAATCCAGGGTGGTTTAAAGAGAGAAGAATATGCTCATGTTTGGGGAACGATATTAAAAAGTAGTTACAGCAGCAAGTGGCTGGTGATATACAAATATTTTTAACGTTGGAAAGGGTTTTTATTGAAATCATGTTGAAATATAAGAGTGACATCAAGTAGAAACCATGTAATTTTAAAATCAACTATAATTGGAAGTAGTCATAATTATTATTACTGGTAATAAGTTTCTTCCTTTCCAGTTAGAGAAATATCGCTGGCTGAGAAAATTGCATATGCTGATGAAAGCTCTTTATTTGAAAATTAAAAACAAAAGAACACATGTGCCCTTTGGACTTGATTTTTCATTCAAGTATGGAGGGAGAGAAGTGAGTTTCTGGAATGAAATGAGAGACTATCAGGAGATTTTGTATTTTAATTTTATACAAAAGGAATGGGCAAGCAGCTATGTTTCTTAATCAGAATGAGGAGCTGGACCTTCTTTGATATTTCTACACAACCAGATGCATGCACTTGAGGCAGCTGTAGCTGCAATATATCGTTCTTTTTTCTTTCTATGTTTCCACACCAGGATAATAAATCAGTAAATTCCAAAATGGGGATTCTCGTTGGATCTGGCACAATTACAGAAAGTCTGGGTCTTCTCAAGGGCATCCCTGACTCACCGAGGGGCACCAAGGACAGATGACCAGAAGCAAATGGCGCAGTTGCCGCCGGAAGAGAGTAAAACTCATTCTGAATCTGTTCCAAACACCCATGCCTGTTCTGTGGTTTTCAACAGAGCAGACATTTCCAAAAGAACTCCAGCAGGGACTTCCTGGATGTGAAAACACTAACCAACTCTCGTTCCTCTCATCTTTTGCTTTATTCCTTCCTTCCACGCTGTTACTGCGAAAAACTGGCAGTTAAATTCAATTGATTCAAAATATTCTGGATCCATATGGCCGCCAACCCTGGAGCTGAAGCGGCGATAGCGCCTCACTGCTGTTTTCAAGCATTTGCCTCTCCTCCAGTCCCCAGATGGTGGGAGTAACATTTAAACCTCCTTTTCTCTGCCTTGTACAATAGACCTTGGCACCATTTCAACTGTTTACTCCGGTAATTAACAGCTCTGATACCACAACAATTACAACTCCTCCACTCTCACCACAATAATGCTATGAATTAGTGAGAGCTAATGGCTGGAAGGTAGAGTGTTTCCAGACTGTGAGATCTGTGCATTTTTAGAATAAAATAAAAGGTACAAACAGCACGCTTGCAGTAGACAATGATTACCTAGTAATTAGTTTACACAAAGCTTCCTATTTAATGGCAAAACACTGTAATTAACGTGTGACAGAAAATCAAAGGGTACTTTGTAAGCATATGAAAAATTAACACTGCAGGCCCATAGCTTTATGTACTGATTAGAAGCATATTAAATCAATAGGACACACAAACCAACAGCTTGTATAGCTGACTATTATAGGTCCTTGGAAGGGGCACCCTGGCTTTCATTTAACGTAGGGAGGCAATTTTCCTTCTCCTGTCATCTTCCTCGGGCACAGAGAAGCACCTCAAGCTCAACCCTGGCCGCTTCGTGAAAATAGCCATTGAACTGGAAGAAAACGTTCTAAGTCATTCTCAGAGATAAGGAAAAATATGTAAATGGTTAAGACTTTCCAATGATTGTGGTGACGTGCTGCTACACTAATTAGAAAATACACCAACTGGAACCAGAAAATGAGGAAAACAGACTCAATCTTTTGGTTAGAATAATCTCTACTTTATCAAGCCTCTTTATTCAACATGTAGAAAGTTCAAATACATGAATTGTTTTCTATTTTTAAATGATTAGAAACCAGGCTTCTGTCAAGGTTTACTCTTTTAAAGGCATTGTCTGGGAAAAATCATACTATAGGAACAACTGAATCATTTTAAACCTTCAACAGTCACAATCTTATATAAGGATAATGGATAGATACCACAATATTCTGGAAGCCTACAAGATCCTAAAGGACCTTCCAAATCACCAAAGAAAGATTAAATTGTATGTATCTGTTCAGTGTTGCTTGTATTTTCTTATAATAAAATTTTATGGTAATAATGATAGAATTTCTTGAACTCTTGGGTGCTAAGTACACTGCCAGCCAACTCGCAGGATTGTTGTTAGGTGCCGTGTCTGACTCATAGCTACCCTCATGGGGTTTTCAGTGGCTGATTGTTTCGAGATTCCTATGGGAGTGGATTGCAGTGTCCTTTTCCCATTTTTGCGGGGCTGGGGATTGAACCCAGGTCCCCAGAGAGTGTGGTGCAGCACTCTACCAACTAAGCTAAACCCCTCATTTAATTCTCATTATCTCTCCTTGAGGCAAGTGCTAATACTGTCCCTACTGACAGATGAAGAAATGGAGACTTGAAGAGCTGCAAAAACTTGCCTTTAGTCACCCCCTAGCAAGCATGGGAGTCTCACCTAGGAACGCGTAGGTTCTGGAACCTCATGAAGCCAGCTACCTCTTAGTTACCCTGAGTGATCACTGAGTAGTTCTGTGTTCAACTATCAGACCAGCCTATTGCAATACTCATTCTGTTTTAAACGGTGTTTGCCATATCAACTTGGAACGGGAGACTAAAGGAAAACCAAAAACAAACAAAATACTTGATTGCTTATATGAAAAAACAGGGGTCTGATTGCTCACCATATTTTTAGTGTTGCATCTGATTGTGAAGGTAGACTATTCAAAGCTTTTCGAGAATTTACAACTTCACCCAAATGATCATAATAGTGTATTTAAGTTGAAAACGGCACTGAAAATCTGTCACCGCACAGAGGTTCAAAAGGTGATCGGTAAAATTTTCTCTCATCAGCCATTCACAGTAACAAGTATGGGAGGCAGTCAGATTGCAAGAGCGGAATCCTAGGGGTTCCCAGGCAGGCTCCTTGTGCTCTGCAGCAGAGATGTCTCTACTGTATCCTCCTCTCCTCCCAGGCTGCTGCGGGTGGGGAAGGGAAGAAGTCTGAGAGCAGTGTATGTGGTCCAGGGACATGAGTGTTTCCCATAAGTCTTTCTGGAAAGTAGAAAACCTGCCACAAGAGCATCGCGTGGGGTGGGTCATAAGGGCAAGGACCTAAGGGGGAAGGAATATTTCTCTGGGATTGTGAAATAAGAGGGTCTTTTCCAAATGGATTCAGCTCAGTGTGGCAAAAGCATTGCGCTGGAAGGAATCGGACATGAGTTTAAAGCCTGGCACAGCCATTTATTAGCTCTGTGAGCTTGGGCAAGTCACTTAATTCCCGTGCGTCAGTTTCTCCACCCGTAAACAAGCGATGCCTTCCTTATCAAATTGGTGTGGAAGTGAACGAGTAAAAGCATAAAGGTTTTCCTGAGATTGAGATAATTCATGTAACGTGCTCAGCACAGTGCCTGGCACCCGGTAGGTTTTCTACAGTGGTATTTATTATTATTAAGCACCAGAAAATGTCAAGACCTTAACAGTGTATTCATGGTTCTATAAAATGGTTCATCTCATGCATAGGCTAGTATTCTGACAACTACTAAAGACATAAAGATAATATAGGAAGGCAAGATTTTAGGATATAAAAATAAATATAAGAAAATGAATAATCGTTTAAATGTAGTTAAATTATGAGGAAAAATAATAATGTAGATTTTTTAAATCTAAGAAACCCAGATGTTTCCTAACATCGAGATACTATGTTTTTTTTATAAAAATACAAGTAATAATGACATGAAAACTGATATCCCTTGCAAATAATCAAATAATAGCAACCATTAGGTGCATTGTTTTGTATCTAAAATCAAAGAGCAGAGAGTTCAGAATATCCAATGCTGGAAAGGTTCTAGTAAACTAGTATGCTTATTCTCTGCTAGTTGCTTTGGAAATTGCTACTATCTTCTTAAAAATATAACAGTATGTGCTAGGTGCAGTGGCGCACACCTGTAATCCCAGCCACTCGGGAGGCAGAGGCAGGAGGATTCCAAGTTCAAGACCAGAGGTAGTCTGTGTAATTTAGTAAGACCCTGTCTCAAAAAAGTAAAAAAAAAAAGTGAGGGGGGCTGAGGATGTGAGGATGCAGCTCAGTGGTACAGTACTTGCAAAGCATGCAAGCATGAGACCCTGGGTTCGACCCCTAGTACCGCCAAAAAACAAAACAACAAATATATGTGTGTGTGTGTGTGTGTGTGTGTTGTGTGTGTGTGTGTGTGTGTGTGTGTGTGTGTATGTAACAAGAGCCATAGAGTATTCTACTATGATAGGAGAAACCTCTGGGTCTTTCTCCTAGGAAGATAACTCAATAGAAGCAAAAAAATGTATCTATCAGAACTAAAACCAAATAAAGCTTTTCTCTCTCCACCAGAAAAAAAAAAATCTGGAATTAACCTAAATTTCTAACTAGGTGAATGGTTTAATAGACTGGAATTAATCAGCCGAGCACAGTGATGCATGACTGTAATCCTAGCAACTCAGGAGGTGGAGGCAGGAGGATTACAGGTTCAAGGCTGCAGGCAGCCTGCATAATTTAGGAAGACCCAATCTCAAGATGAAAAATAAAAGGTCTGGGGGTGTGGCACAGTGGTGAGCACTTGCAAAGCATAAGTAAGGCCTGGGTTTGACTTCCTGGGACTGTAAAAAAAAAAAATCAGTATGAGAGACTATTATACAGCCATTAATTGTGATGACTATGTATAAAGAGGGAGAATGGTCAAGATCTGACAAGTCACATATACACTGTTATTGTAGTTATGAGAGATATATACTGCACATTTGAAATTGATACAAAAATGGAGACTAGGAAAAGAGATTATAAATTTATTTGGTTACATATTTCTTTAATCTTATTTTTTTTATTCTTTTATTTTCCTTTTTGCAGGGTCTTGTGCATGCTAGGCAAATTCTCTACCGCTGCTAGAGCACACTACATCCCCAGGCCTTGTTATATTATCTTTCAACATTTCTAAAAAATTGTGTGGTTACAAGACAATGGATTTCTGAGATCACCTAAGAAATGCCCACCGAATTTCACACAAGGCACCCAGCTCAGCCATCCTACAGGGGCTCCTCTGCCCTTTTTTCAAGGCCATTTGGGGTTGAGGGAGGTCTTCACAGTGAAGATGGAGATGTAGACGGGCTAAGGCACTGAATGGTGGATGGTTCTCTTTTGTGACAGTGTATTTTATTTGCTGATTTAGTTCTCTAAGGACACAAAACAACAACGGTGGTTTATTCTACCTTTTCTAGGTTTGGGTGCTTTGATTTAATCCCCTCACCCCCTTTGGTGATGCCCACATTAATATCAAATGTCTAACAAAGTAAACTGAAGTATTGGACAAATAAGAGTAAACTGCTCTTGCAAAAGGCTAAATGTCAATGTTTAATAGTCATATTCGCCGGCAGCCGTAACCCTGTGACATCTGATCCAGTCAGATCTCAGAAACTAAGCAGAGTCAGCCCTGGTTAGTACTTGGATGGGAAACCACCTGGGAACACCAGGTGCTGTAGGTTTGGGAGACGGACCCAGCAACCCACTCCCAAAAATCAGTCCAGCATTGAAAACCCTATGAACAACAGAGAGGCACTGATAATAGTGTTTCGCCTGTTGTACGCAGAGTCGCTATGAGTCAGATACCAACCCAACGGCACCTAACAACAACAGCAATAGTCATATTCAGAAGTCAGCTCAGTTTCCTTTCTCTCGTTAAGTGATAAAATAGTGATGTCAAGGCCTCCATCCACACCCTAGACTCTGCAGAGTACCAGAGGCCCTTCAAAAAAGGGCTGCACAGAGGAACCTGAAAGTAAAGTGCTCAGCTCTTCACACAGAGAGCTAATCCACAAAGAGCCTGCCTTGCAGAACAGTATCGCCAGCAGTGTCAGTACCACCAAGCCAATGTCCCAGAATTGAAAGGGGAAAGCTTTACCCTTCAACAAAAATGGGAAAAAGCCACGAGAAGGCCTGGTGGCACAGTGAACGCCCCTCGGTCCCCCTGTACTGTCTTAGGGGAGTGTGCTCAGGAAGGCTTCGCCCTGCAAGTGCGCCTTTCTTTGTTTAAGCTGTTACCTGCTAGCTGAAAACAAATACCTGCAACTTGGAAGAAGGGAATTTGGAGTGTATGCAAGTAGGTGAATTCACCAAACAGTAATAAGCATTAAGCACTGGTGACTGCATTTGCTAGTACCATTGTGCAGGGGAAGGGGGAATCCCCTTTGTTGGCTGGTAGGATGAAGAGAATAGGTTTGGTAACAAGCTACCAACCAAAAATGAAGGAGTTGTGACTTGTTTTCACTGTGGCCATGACGCAACCTTCTGCTTTTCCAAAATTGCCTACATGTCTGTATTAATGTTTCAAAATGTGACTATGGCTCTTCAGCATCGTTGACTCCATGACTTTGTTTCAAGTCTCAATTGCAGCCAGCCAAATAACTCTGGCTCAGAATTAGAAGAGTGGAGAAAGAGATGGTCTTTATGTTAGGTACTTGAATCTACACTGAATCCTACCTACCTCTAAAAGCAATATCTGTATATGATACAAGAGAATCTCAAAACAGCTCAAACTCCCATAAACAGCACTCGTTTTAATCTGTTCCCTACAACATACCAATGAGAAAAATCATGGTGTCGTGTCATAAACTGCTATGCAAATGATGCCATTTGTAAGTATTAACATAATTTAGTGCTTACAGTCATATTTTCACTTCTAATAATTCTCCCAGAATGGAGTCTTTCTCTGGACTCTTAGCCTGCAGGATAGTCTTTCATCAAGAAGCTGAAATTTTTAATAACCTGCCAGCATATGTTTTGTATGTACCAGGCTAGGCTTGATGACACAACATCTTCATTATCAAAAGAAACAGGTCTACAAACTGTAATAGGACATTAAAACATGCCTGTGCTCATAAAGTACCGCTTTGATCTCTAGCTGTGCACCATGACAATAGTCTCCTTGAACAAAGGAGAATTTGAATCCTAAATTCCCAACAGCTACCTTCATTAGAGATAGCAGTTCACTTGTATCCAAATATGATTTCACTCTGAAGGCAGAAGAATGTCAGTAGTTTCCTAGCAAAAAAATAATTCTTTTCAGAACTGCTTTGTTTTTATTTTCATTTTTGGCTTTTCATCACATTGTGGCTAAGCACAGGCCTCAGACTGTAAAAAGATTTCTGAATAATTATTTTTCCTTGTTAAGTTTCAACAAATGATTTAGATAGCCTATTAATTATTCAAGAGTTCCACATTTAATAACATTAATGACAATGCCAAATGTATTTGGTGACAATTTAAAATGACATAGTTTAAAATAATTGAAATTAAATAATGTACAGTGAAGCTTCTAAGTACAATTCAGTCAAATGTCAGTATTGTAAACATTTTTTAAACTCAGAGTCAAACATTTCAAATTTATCATAGTCTTGCTTTCAGGAAACATTTTTTAAAAATTATTTGTTTGAAATATTGAGGCCAGAAAACACTTTGCACACAAATGGTTCAACTTTTAAAATAAAAAGTCAGACCTTTTCGTAGCTTAATTGCAACAGCTTTGCTTAAAAAAGAAAATTCCTTACAATATGATATAGAATCCAGTTCAAAGAGAACTGAAGAGAAACCTCTATGGGCCTCAAAATTAAATACATCTTCTTTGTTTTATCTTTTTCTACAAGAGTAATTCACTTTGGTATCTTTTAAATAATATGTAAAAAGATGGCCACGACAGGTACTGTGTTTAGTCCACTCACTGATAAAGGGGGAAGAAAGCTCAGGATAGATCCTGGGGAGAACTATTGCATTTGTCAGTGGAACCCTCTCTCTCCTGACTGTCCTCTGGATTTACTCATCATTTCCCTTTCCCAAGAATAATGCAGTTCCCTCTTGTGTGCTCCCCCTTCCTGTCACTTGTGTCTTGATTCATATACAGTACTTCTGTGGTGGGGTGCTCCAAGCAGATGCAAATCGCTTTGCACAGCTCACCACTGTGCATGCCAATAGGGAAGGAACCAGTTAAGGGAATTTGCCTCTCAGTTTTCCTTTAGTCAGTAGGTCAGACAAAACAGATGTGGGATTAAGAGAAGCCAGGGAAATCTGGGTCTCTGGATGCAAAAATGGGACAGCTTTTAGAATGGTGGTTTAATTTAAACATTAAACCATATACGAGTAATTATTAAGCAAATTTGGAACAGACTGAGAGGTTGTATAATTCATCTCACTGATGTCCATGGAGAAATTTATCCATCCCCGCTCACATCCTAAGACCTCTTACCTACTGCTCTGCTTTTGCTGGGAGATTTTCTTGCTGGGGTGTATTATTTTCTCAGCATCTCACAGGGACCAGCAGTTACATAAATTTCCTTGGGTTATCTTCAAAAACATATGACTGCTGACAGAATGCTATTATATATTGGCTTCCAGGTGACAACCATTCACTAATAGAATTTCTATCTTTAATAAAATGTAACTAGCTAAATAACAGTAGGTAGAAATACAGGACCAAGGTCCACTGAGGGCAGACGATGAGATTTGTAATGGTACCCAAATATGATAAAAAAAAATCACTTCCTAATTATCATAATCAATTTGAAGATATGAAAGAAGACTTTTAGGGTCCAAAGAAGGGACATTTAAAATAACCAATGAATACATTCATTTTTTTCATGTAAAGACTGAGGCCTAAGAAAGGCATTGTTGGTAGTTAACAGCTGCATCTAGAAGAAAGAACTTTTCCTTCCTTTGGAATCTTTTGCTTCATTTCCTAACTATCCACAAATACTATGGTTTAAGTCACCATTGAACACTCACTTGTGCCCACTTCTTGCTCCAGCCTTCAGGGCCATATCTGGTGTTCTCTTTTAGCACCCACTTGTAGCACTGTAGGTAGGAAGGAATGTCACAAAATGCCGTCCCATTTCCTCCAAACTCCAAGTCCATTTTAAATAGCCAGCGTCGGATTCGCAGGTGATCAGTCACCAGCTGGCTCAGCTGCTCTATCATCTGTGGGGTGAAGACACAACATTTAATAGGACACATTTCCTTTCCATCATATTGACTTGACTGTGGTACTTTGCATTATCTTTACTTCACATAGTCTGTTATTTGGTTCTCTTTCATTTACTAAGACAAGCTAAAGAAGTTTTAAGTGACGTATGTATGATGCAAAGAAACCATTAGCCTATGAGACCAAAGACATTTAAAGGTACAATCTTATAAGAAATTCCAAAATTATTACTTTCTTGACTTTGGAAGGCAAAAAAAAAAAAAGAGTCCTTAAATATCTGTAATTGAATCATAGTATTGTTTCCTTTCTCTCTTAATTATGCATTTGCTTACTGATTCCTCAAATGATTTCTTTATAGTTTCAAGACTATAAAGACTTATAGTCTTGAAAACCTTAACTGGAGCTTTGTTGAGCTTTTAAATGTTATAATCTATAAAACATTTAATTTTTCTTCATTAGCACACATGAAATACATTTTGTTTGGCTGGTCAGCTGGCCAAGTTTACTATGTTCATGACACGAACAAGTGTATTATAGAATAAGACAGATAAAGGAGATAAAACATTCATGGAAGCAATATTCCTGGAAAGTACACTTACTCTGCATTTGATCTGAAACAATACTCCTTCAAAAATGGGGCTCAAACACGTGGAAGGTTAAGGGATAGGATACAGTTTCAAGCTCTAATATCAAAGATGATGATGATGACAACAATAAAATCTAATATTACTGACCTCTCGGGATGAGTATAAGCTGAACATGAAATTTCTCATTTCATACTCACAGTAACCCATAAAGTAGGCACCATTATTGATTCCATTTTATATATAAACAGAGGCTGGCTAATTTGAATAATTTGCTGGTGAACACAGCATTGGGTGGCAGAATAGGGTTCCCTTCATGGTTGCTCTGATTCTAAACCCTATGCTTATTTCCTGTCCGTGGGGCTGCCTGTTCCAGCCTTCAGAAGGCTGGAGAAAAAAGGGTGAATTGGAGAAAGAAGTCAGAGAAGCAACTTGTCTCACAGTCAATAAGCCATTTGGAGTGCATTTGAATCAGACAAAAGTCTATAGCAAGGCTACTTAATTATACATAATACTGTCCTAGTATAGCCTTGGAGAAAACCAGCTCATTAGATCGCAAAATGATTTTTTGCCTTGTCTTCTCATCACACTTTCTAGTCTTTACTTCCCAGAAGGCAATGAAACAATACTAAGCACTGTATCTTCTGTGCCTACCCATGTTGTCCTTGAGTGTGGCCTCCAGTACTTAACATCACCATGACACTCTTACTCTCCTCTCTTTTGATAACTTCCTTTGCTCATCAAATGTTTTTTATTTTTTAACTAAAGAATCTTTAAATTTATAGTTCTGTAGAAGTCTGGAGATGGAAGACTAAAATGATTCTGTTTAAAGGCACAATCTGCCCTCTTGGGTTGTGCCTGTCCAGCTAATGTTCTTAGAGATGCTATGTGGCGTGGTAGTGTGGAAAAGATAACAAAATGGCCACACTTTGAGTCCACAGAAACCTCATGCAACTATGGGGTATTCAGTTAGGGTGAGAATGAAGTGGTCTAACCTTCCTAATTGTCAGGTAGTATCTATGGATTATTTGAGTGTTTAAATGACAGATACTCTGGTCTATACACAATATGGCAATGAACACAGCCAAAGAAATATTTAAATGTGTTTTCCAAAGTTGCATCCCTTCATTCTCTAAACCATTGAGAAGCTTAGATTGTATATAATTATATTTTGCTGTATTATGATCACATATTACAGAAGTAGAAATGGTCTTTGGCCTGTTAACATCAGATGAAAAATTCTTTTGCTAGTCTAAGGGAAGATGTTCTGGCATGGCCTTTTTAATTGTATATCTGGGTATATTGTATATTGGAGGTTTCATCTACTAACAGAATTATTATCTTTTTCTTTTAAATCCTGTTATTTGTTGCTTCTGAGAATCCTATAAATGGGCATCTGTTGATGGATCCCCTACAGTAATGAAAACGATCAATAGTATTGTAAAGACTGCATCACTGGAAAGAATTATGTGCTATCTTTAAGTGAAAATTGAACAGTGCTTTAAAATAGCATGGCCATTTTTGATTATTTAACCAAAGCTGTCAATATTTCATATGGAGCACATGCCATGAGGGAATTTGAATGGTTACTTTATGGATCAAAACAGGAAATGCTCACTGTCCTCAAACTAGACTTTAAAAGAAATTAGTTAATCATAAACCAAATGACTTTATGTTATTTCCAAACATTTATCATTTTCTGTTGAGTCTATCTGTTCAAAAGATGTAATGTATTTTTTAGTTTTGATTCATTTTATACTGGTAAAGAGCAGAAGCAGAAAAATGACTACTGCCAAAATCCAACTAATATTCAGCAATACTTATTAACCTAAGTTAAAACAATCACAGCTTTCTTTCATCAGCTAGAAGTTTATGATGCACATTAGTAAAAAGTCAGTGTTATTGATTCATCACCATCTGCAGATTCAAAATACTGATACATTCATATCAATTGGGTAGGGTAGTCACTATGGGAAAATTTCAGTGGAGTATAGTACTTCAATTCTTGATGCCCTCAGATGTATGTTTTCTAAACAAGCAAAGTGGAACTCAGTTATAAATTGGTTTATTGTTACATAGTTTGTACATACCATTAGTTAAATAACATTCCTCAAATCTTATGTATCTATTAGGAGGTTTTAGTCACACTTCCAAGTGCTAGCACCAGACGGGGATTATGCTGCATTAAATGTGCTCACATCTTTAACCACAAATTAGCAAATAAATTCCTAAGATATTTTAGAGCAAAGATTGCCTGAGTTCTCATCAGTGGAGAAGAAATCAAGACTCAATATAAATATTACACACTCATTTTAAAGTCTGGAGGATTGTTTAATGTAATATACAAGTGTGAAATTGTATCACTTAAAACTATGTTGTTGTTATTAGGTGCCCATCAAGTCGGTATCCAACTCATAGCGACCCTATGTACAATAGACAAAACACTATTGTCAGTGCTTCTCTGCTATTCATAGGGTTTTCAATGGCTAATTGCTTTTTGGGAGTGGGTTGCTGGGTTCTTCTCCCAAGCCTACAGCACCTGGTATTCCCAGGCAGTCTCCCATCCAAATACTAACCAGGTCCGACTCTGCTTAGCTTCTGAGATTTGGCAAGATCAGAAGCCACAGTGATATGGCTGCAGGCACTTAAAAGTATATTTCACTTACATTAAGTCTACCAGCCAAAAATTCTACTAGGAAGCACAGTCAAGCAATCTACCTTGTCTTCAAATTCCAGTAGAGGTTAATGACGATGGAAGTGACACAGCAGCGCCTCCCAATTCCACTGCTACTAAAATTTCATATGCCTTTCCCAGGCTAGGCTTTCCATGTGTCACCCGAGAACATTCTAGCAAGACCGAAACATTTCAGGGCAACTTAATAAGCTCTTTAAACTAATCTCTACAAAGCATTGATTTTGGGGCTTTGATGCAGAGGATATGTGCAGGCAACTTAGAATAGAAGGGGGATCCCTAAATATTGTCCTTCATAAACTATGCCAGTATGCGTGGTTCTTTAGTTTCCCAAGAAGTGGGCAGGGGGTAATTTGTGATTGGCTCAGAGTAATGGTCAAGAGATGTTCTGGAACAAAGGTTAGGAAATGTTTACAGCCATTTGTCTTTTAATTTTCCTTATTATAAAAACAGATGGCAGTTAAATGGGAGAACACCTGTCAGAGCTAACTCAAAAAGAAAACGTTTCTAGGGGCTAATGCATTTCTCCAAATATTTTGTGCTCTAACTATCTGCTGGAAGAATACAGAGCCACAAATCTGTTCCAAGGCAAAACCAGAAACAGTTTTATTCCTGGAGCCCTTTCACTTCCCCTTTCTGGACTTTCTCCTCCTCCCTCTAGGCTCTTTCCAGAGGAGCCAAAGCATGTTTTTTCCAGAGCCAAGGATGTCTGTGGCCCCCTGCAGCCTCACCCCGCAGAGAGGCTCACTTCCTGCAGCCTTCCAGACCTGCTTCTGTTGGCCAAGGCTGACTCTCATGTTTGTAGAGCCCTACTACATGACTGGCGGGCTGATGTGATAACGAACTGATCCATGTGAAGGCATTAAATATCGATGGCAAATTAGTCCAAGTGATAATTTAAGTCTTCAACGTCGTCTTAATCCTAATGAGTAAATATTTTGGAAATTCCAGCAACTTCTGGAAGACCAATGTTGTTGTTGTTGTTAGGTGCCGTTGAGTCGGTATCCGACTCATAGTGACCCTCATAGGGTTTTCAGTGGCTGTTTCGGGATTGCCTTGGGAGTGGATTGCCAGGTCCTTCTCCCATTTTTGCAGTGCTGGGAATCGAACTCAGGACCTCAGAGACTGCAGCGCAGCGCTCTACCCACTGAGCTAAATCCCAGCCCGGAAGACCAATGGAAAGATACTTTAAAACATGAAGGCCTAGTGTAGAACTCTTCAAACCAACTCAGATATTTGCGTGGTCATCGTTGGGTGGGGTCAGCTCCAGGTCATCTGAAGTTGCACAAGGTCAAGAAGATACAAAGTGTTTGCACAGAGCCTTACCTGTCCACCCCACATACCTGTTGGTCAGTACAGATGTCACATATTCCAGGAGGGGTTGGCACGTTGGCACTGTCAAAGATCCGCTTATTTCCAGATTTGGTACTGTAGAGATGAACCAGCTCAGGCTCGGAGCCCAGGATGGGTACATTTAACATATCTGCCACAGCTAAGTCATCTCTGTGGAGGACCCCACCCACGATGTAGGCCTCTCTTCCTTGGATGAGGTTTTTTATTCTTCTGATTGCCTTGGGACTGTACATCAGGTGAGTGGCCAGGCACATGTGATGCTTCTGGGGGGAGATCATATGGTTGGTAAAACCTGTCCTTTTTCTAGTCCATGCATCCAATTTATAATGCTTCACATACTAAATACATTATTAATAGCAGACTGGGTTATGACCTATCCTGTTGTGTAGCAGTTTAAATTGATAAAAGCTGTTAGGGTGAGGCTCCATAATCGCTCACATCTTTAGTGTGTTGGAAATAGGCTCACTGGGAATAGAACTAATTACTACACATCTGTATTTATTTGATCCATGTGGAATTATCCTTCTGTCAGAAGGAAAAGAGGCCGGCGGCCTTTGGATAATAGTGATTCATCTCTGGAACACTTCTGGCATGGTTTAACACTAAAGTGTCTGGAAAATCAATACAAAAGATGAAGGAAAGAGTATCATAGCATTCTTCACTATGCAGGCCACTTTTTAAATGCATCATTAGGAAAAAGGCACTTGACTAGATACCATCTTTCCAAAATTCTATTACAGAGTCCCTTTCAGGGAACATGCATTTTTATAGTGATTGTCAACAATTCTAAGCCAAAAGTTCTGGAAAGAATTTATGAACAGAAAATATTTGAAAATTTCAGCAAGCCTCAAATTCATTTTCCAATGCCAAACTCTTTATTTTGACTTGTTAGATCCAGCTCAGCAATGCCTGTGCTGTCTCATTCAATTAAATAAGAAATTCTCTTCATCTCTAATAGGGTCAGAAGACAGGGCCAGAAAGTCAGCACACACCAAAACTAATACAACCATGTTTCTTCTTCCAAGGAGAGGGGACACAAATAAGAACAGTTAACATGTAACTAATACAAGGTAAGGAGGGCCATGGGCACCCGAGGAGAGCCTTCGAGGCATAGAAGAGAGAGGTGAAGGCCATATGCCTGTAGAGGGAGCTGAAGAGTCAGGTTACTCATCCTCCTCATGCCTCAGTTTGCTCATCTGTAACGTGAGCATCACAGTACCTGTCTCATAGGGATGTTGTGAGGATCAAGTGCGATAACGCAAAGAAAGCGCATATATAAATGGTGCGTGGGACACAGCAAGCCTTAACGAATGTTCACTAGTATTATCATGAAAGAGGTTGGGGCTGAGGTACATTTTGAAGTATTGGTAGGATTTTATCAGGTGGAGATAAGCGTGGGAAAGGTACCACCCTAGGGTGTAATATTAGAACCAAGACTGTGTCCACTTTTTCTAAGTAAGAGGGCAGCATGGCACACAGGAAGGTGCTGGAGTCAGATCTGGCTTGAATCTGGCTCTGTCGCTTGTAAGCTACATGAACTGGGTAAGTGACTAGGACTCTGCAAATCCATCTCTCCATCTGTTAAATGGGAGTAAAGAATATACATATCTTGGGTTGCTCAAGTCTAAAATAAGATCATGAATATGAAACACTAAATGTAACATAATACATGACTTTGGATTGACAGTCAATAAATGGTAGTAATTATTTTTACAGGGAGAAGTCTTTTAGAAATAAAGCCATTAAAATGTCATGCAATTAATATACTGCAGAGACACCAGAGTCATAAGGGAATTCAAGAGATTTTATAGACTAGCACCTACTCCAGTTTTAGTAAAGAATCATCTACTCATCTCAGCATAAAAATTTGGAGAAATGCTGAGTGACTGCTTTTAGAAATACCAGTGTAGCTGTTTGCAAACTACTGGAAAGTATAATAACTTCTGAAGATGAGAGAAAGAGAATTGGACTAGGAGGAACCCCTGGATTTCATGACTACTTGAATTTGTAATTTGCTGTGTGATTTAAAACACTTGACATTTCTGGACCTCAGTTCCCTATGTTCAAATGAGAGGTTGGACCAGAAGTCTCTATGGTCCTTGCAGCTCTGAAATAACTCCAAAAACCAGACCTCTTCTATACTTCTTGTTTAGCAGGTACAGAGCTCCTGCTGGGGATGAGGAAAAGTTTGGGAAATGGGTAGTGGTGATGGTTGCAGAACAATGTGAATGTATTTTAATGCCACTGGCCTAAACACTCAAAAACAGCTAAACTGTAAGTTTTAACCAGACGTGGTTATGCATCCCTGTAATCCCAGTACTCGGGAGGCTAAGGCAGGAGTAAAATGAGTTTGACGCCAGCCTGGGCTACATAGCAAGACCCTGTCTCAAAAATGCAGGAAAAAAATGGTAAAATTTTATGTTTTGTATATTTTAGCACAAAAAGAAAACAGAATTCCTATATGAGTAGAAGATTTATATAATTTACTCGATTTGGGCCTTTCCTTCAGATTAGGACTTAAATTCTAAGATCCTTAGAGCTGTGTGATATAGCTTTTCTGCTATAATTTAAATTCTTCTTAAAAATGTACTGCTGGGAGTGCAGTTCCAGGAAACTCAGTGTTCCACTAGACAATGGCTAATGACGACACCTGGTCGGATTTCTTTCCCACCTGGCTGGTCACTGCCTTTTCCCCTGCTTTTTTCACTGGTTTTTCCCAAAAATTATTCCAATGAGGAAATACGAAAACAAACAAACAAAAACATCCAGGAGAAGTGCTGACCTGAGTTTCAGTGTCCCTGGTATTCCAAGGCGCAATCTCTCATGGTAAATTAACAAACTTAAAGCCTTGGTTATGTATTCTCTCATTTGATCCATACAGTACTATTCACTAATAGTTCCTGTTTTGGAGACTTGAGGCTCAAGTGATTTGTGCAAAGTCACACAGCTAGTAAACAGCAGAGGCAGGATTCAAACCCGGTTAGCGCAGTTGGCATGCCACTGCAGTCACACTTCCCCCGTTTTATGGAGTGAACAGGGAAGGTCTGGTGGGTTTACCAGCTGTGAAGATGGGAGAGCAGATGCAACAATGGAACCCAATGTACAAGTTCTGAACATACTTGCAGCCAGGATGGATATCTGTCTGGTCTGTGTTTGCTTATTTCTGTTGGCAAGTATTCTTTCCAAATCCACATTATAGTCGTCTGTGGGAAAGCTTTAGTCTTCAGGCAAGATTGTGTCATAGTAGACTGTTCAATATGTGTTTAATAAAGATTCAAATATGAACGAGTCATGGCAAAGGTTACATTACTGACCGCAGGTGTTAATGTGACTGTTTAGAGGAAATCAGTATTATCAGATTCAGGCAATGGATTAACATAGGTGACAAAAATCTAAAATGTTCCTAATTCCCTTGGATTATGGCTACATTTAAGTTATCACTACTGCTTCCTTCTTCCCTTTCTCTCTGTCTTTCTCTCTGTCTCTTTCTTTCTTTCTTTCTTTTTCTTTCTCATTTTCTTTCTTTCTTTTCTCCTTTTTGCTCGCTTTTTGACCTGACAAAAGACCGTTGTTTGGAATATCTTCATAATCATTAACATGTCCCAAAATAGACATGATGACTTTTATAGGAGCACACTTACCCTTACAGATTCAAGCACCACATAGTAACTTGGAAAAATGTACAAACAGATTTTTGGCACGCTTTAGAAAAAAATCTCCTCAAAGCCATCCATTTGAATGAAAATCAGCACTGATACAATCTCTCAAACCCATTAAAAAGACATAAAGCAATAGCTCAACATGAGCAGGAACTGATTTGAAAGTGAGAGTTTAATTTTTGTATTTTAAAAAGTTGATTGCCTATGAGTGATTAATTACTTAAATAATTTGAATTTAAGCTCTGAGAAGAAGTGTCAAGTACTTTAAGCCTTGCCTACTGGTTTCTGCTCACCAAAATGCAAACCTATTCTCTTACTACAACTCAGTGAACCTGGAAATCCCAACTGCCTTTCTCTTGCTTGCAAGCCAGAGAGGTCACTGCAAGGGTAACTTTTTCAGGGAATAGGATTAGAGAGTTGGAGAGAACTTTGGAATGATCTAATCTATCACCTCATTTTATAGGTGAAGTACAGAGGGTCAGAGAGGTCAAGGGGCTTTCCTAAGGCCACAAGGTCATCCAGGAGCAAAGCAGTCATCCCAGTGCATGATAGTGTTCTGGGGTAGATAGGTTTTGGTTCATGTTCTGGCCCTACTGGGAACCTTGGACTAGAACATGAGTCTTTTCCCATATCCATAAGAGTGATAATTTCTGTTTTGTTCTGAGGATCAAATGAAAAAATGTGTGATAAGAATTTGATAAGTGTTAGTTCACTTGATAAGTTAGTTCACCCACTTTCCTCACCACAAATCCCCTTCAATGACTCTTCAGAGTCTATGGCATTTAAGATGTGCAGAAACTTTATTGGCAGCTAGCAGGCATTAGCTTGTTTCTGGCTGGAGATGGTCAGGAATAGTTCTTTTTCTTCTTTGCTTCCTAAAATCCACAATACCTATGCCATTGAAGCTGGAGAATAGCTAGGAAGCACCAAAAAGATCCTTGCATTGATGGAGGATATAGAAGGTTCCCAAGAATATAAGTGACAAAGATTGTCCCCTGTCCTTTCTCTTCCCCTGCCCCTGTCCTTGCCTTCCTCTTCTACAGCTAAAGGTGCCAATGAAACAAAGCTGAGCAGAGGGCTTTTAGGAGAATAGCAAGGTGTCCATTTATGAGTTTCTAATCTTGATGGAAGAGAAAACATCCTGGTGACAATTCACTGAGCCAGCAAAGCAAAAATGCTACAGCACCTCCACCTGCCGCCATAGGACTTTCTCGGCTCCCATGCCTTTCCCTTTTCGGTTTGTTCAATTATGGTGCATCTGAAATGTTAATAGGTATTAAATGAACACACAGATGCTTCCTATGTAAAGCATGCAGCCAGTTGTTCTAGCAATATGTACAAAGCTGGCTTTGGTGAACCGCAATTATAAAGGGAGAGAGCTACCTTTATTGGCAAATTCAGTCTTTAATTAGACAAAAAACAGTCTCCTCGAAATTGGGCAGTCCATAGCCGGGCGTGATGGTGCACACCCGTAATCCCAGCAGCTCAGCAGGCGGAGGCAGGAGGATCCCAAGTTCGAGACCAGAGGCAGTCTGCGTAATTTAGCGAGACCCTGTCTCAAAAGGTTAACAAAAAATGGGCTGGGTGTGCAGCTCAGTGGTCCAGCACTTGCAAAGCATGAGTGAGGCCCTGGGTTCAACCCCCAGTACCGCAAAAAAAAAAAAAAAAAAAAAAAATTGGGTGATCCATTAAGTATTAAAATGTTGGTTGTTTAACACAGGAAGTTTAAATTCTTGCTAAAATGTGAAAAATGCATTTCAAGCCATCTGTTGTATTGCCTTTTAGGATGCTGTCCCCATGGTTCCAATGGTTCCATTAACATTCCAAAGACTCTTGTCCAGGGATGGAATTCCACTCAGAATTCATTCCGTTCATTAAACATTAGTACATTAGAAAAAAATTCTGAGCCTGTTCACTAGGAGCTACATAAGTCAAGGCAACCTTCCCTGAGTGTAAGGAAAAACTATAGAGGAACAGGGAATACCTGTGTGGAAGTCAGAAGGCAGAACCCCTGGTCTAGATTCTGTCCCAAAGAGCTTTTGACTGTGCAGGCCCAACCTTTCTCTCCACACAAAATTTAGAAAAAAAGGAAGGTAGATGTTATAAATTCGCCTACTTGATGATACCACCCAATCACTGCAATTAGGCTTCAGCTGCAGAGAGACTGGGCAGGGGCAGCTCAACTAATTCTGAAAGTTAAACTGAGATATTTATTTCCTATAGTCCAACTAGTAGTCTAATCAGTAAAGCTGTTAAACTTGCAATAATATTTCACTGGTGTGTACCAGAGCGTTGCAAGTTATAAAATTTCCAATTTAATTTTACTGCATCCCTGAAGCCGTAGTAATTAGAAGACAAACTCACAGTGAAGAAGTTTATAGCTTCAGGGGTGATGATTTTGAACCTGTCCTGCAGGTCACTTCTGCTCTCAGGATTTCCTGATTTGACAGCAGCGTACAGACTGAGGATTTTTTTGTAATACAGCTTTAACTCGTCGTTCATATTATGGGAGCAAATGTAGATGACATTCACATTGGCATCTAAAAAACAACAGGCACAATGTCAATCACTGGTATACAGATAAATGTCATGAAGAACCCTGGCATGCAACTGGTGTGCAGTTTGATTAATTAGTTAATTAATTAATTTTTTGACGTATTTGGGGGTTGCTTATGCTCTATCACTGGACCTCATCCCCAACCCACTTTTTATTTTTTGAGTTAGGGTCTTGCTAAATTGTGCAGGCTGCCTCTGGCCTTGAACTTGTGATCCTCTTGCCTCAGGCTCCCAAGTCACTGGGATTACAGGTGTGTGCCACTGTGCCCGGCTGACATACAGGTTAAAATAAAGAGCATATCCAAAAGCCACATTAAGATTAATTTAGTTTGGTTTTGCATGTATCTTAGCAATGTAACCAGCCTTTTTTGCACTGTATCATTTCTCTAAAGAAAAGATAATACCACCAGCAACAAAATCTATGCAGTAATTCCTTGAAAAGGAGGGCTGGGATGTACTTTCGGTGTGTACTTTCAAATAACACATAAGGATTCAGCCACACAACTCCCACTACTATCAATGGGAATTTATCGTATTAACTTTGTTGTTGTTAGGTGCCATCGAGTGGGTATCCGACTCATAGTGACCCTCATAGGGTTTTATTACCTGTCATATTTTTGACATTGTTGTTGTTAGGTGCCGTCAAGTCGGTATCCAACTCATAGCGACCCTCATAGGGTTTTCAATGGCTGACTGTTTCGGGATTGCCTTGGGAGTGGATTACCAGGTCCTTCTCCCATTTTTGTGGTACTGGGAATTGAACTCTAGACCTCAGAGACTGCAGCACAGCTCTCTACCAACTGAGCTAAATCCCAGCCCCCTCATAGGGTTTTCAATGGCTGACTGTTTCGGGATTGCCTTGGGAGTGGATTGCCAGGTCCTTCTCCCATTTTTGAGGTGCTGGGAATTGAACTCGGGACCTCAGAGACTGCATCGCAGCGCTCTACCAACTGAGCTAAATGCCAGCCCCTTATTAACTTTAGCAAATTATAAAACAGAGCTATTAACTTTAGAAAGCTGATGAAATTGCAATTTCTTATTCTGCTTGAACTTGACAGGACCAGTTCAGGCAAATGTCCTGTCCAAATAAATGCTTTGGTTATGACCATAACAATGAGCACTTCAGGAAACCAACCTTACCCTGCTTCATTCCCAAAGAGGCGCATATGGCTTAAATAGTGCATCTAGTGGTTATTGGTCTAAAGGAAACATGGTCTTAATTTAACTGCTCTCTTTCTTAAGACATGCTTCTTATTAAGTACACAGAAAGAAATCCTAATTAAATATCTCATCCAAATGAAATAGTGAGATGGGATTACTCCATGCTGCAGAATATTTTAGGAAGCATCCATGGGAAGTTATCACCTAATGGAGTTATTTATTCATTCATAAAATAGCTGACTGATATAAATATAAATGGGGGCAAGGCACTTGGCGAGACATGGAGGGAAATCCAGTGACCAAAGTGACTGAGATGCTGCCCTCAGGGAGTAACTGCCTCACATGCACAAGCAGCTATAAAACAGTGGAGAGAAGTGGGTACAATGAAGCAGAAGAGCAGGAACCTGGGGAAATTCAGAGGAGAGAGTGCTGGAAGTGGCTCCTTGGGTAGGGAGGGTCAAGAGGGGATTGTAAGACTCCTCTGGTTACTTTGGCAGAACACAGAGCACAAACTGATTAAATTCCTGTTCAGCTACCTAGAGTCCTGGGCACACCTATCTAACTTTTCTAAGCATTGGTTTTCTTCATTTGTAAAATAGGGAGTACAACTACTCAGGGCAAACAGTTTTAGAGAGTATTAGAGTGAAAAATATATATATGTGTGTATATATATGTATACATACATATACATATATATACACACATATATACGTATGTATATACATACATATATATATATATATGTGTGTGTGTGTATGCATGTATGTAGTGTTTGGGACATAGCAAATGCTCAATAAATGGCACAAGTGCATGGATCTGCTCCATGGCCAGCCCAGATGAGGCCAGCCAAAAGTGACTGCCTGTCCTGCCTCACACCCTGTGCTCCTTTTGATCAGTCCCTCAAGATTTAATACAACGGAGTGTGTCCTCCATTGTTCTGTGCTGTTGTTTCAAATCTATTAGTCTTCTCTCCAAGCTCCTTAAATTCAAGGTCATAGTATTGCCTAGTCTCCCCCAAGTCCTGGTATGGTGCAGAGCACATAGGAGTCACTTAGTAAGTACTTGTGGCTTGGTGGAGAGATTTGGGAGGATGGAGAGATTTAGGAGTAAGGTCCGTGGCACTTGGGAGAAACCCCCTGCAGAGGCCTAAAGGTGGTATCTTCTGAACTGACCCAGTGCTTGGCTCAGAGCAGGTACTCCATACAAGTAAATATTTGAGGAGCCTCCCATTTAATTTTGAGACCAAATTACCAATTTTTTAAAAAGTTCATTGTGGTTTTTTAAAAACTTTTTTCATAGTGATTTTTAATGTACAACTTAATGGGTGTCATGACATTTCCATATATATATTTCATTGTACATTGCTCACGTAACTTCCCCCTTAACCTCTTATGGCCCTCCTCCCCCATCACCAACCTCCCCATCAATGGTCTCCTTTCTTCCTTGCATGTCTTTTTGTGAGACTACCAAAATACCAAATAAACTTCAAAGTAACTGAGGTGACAATAATTGATTAACTTAGAGCCAATTGCTGAATGATCAAATTAGTTATCCCAAGTCTCTTGTCTTGAAGAAGAAACCAGTATTTTACCAAACTAGGGAGTTTAAAAACCACATGGCACAGGTGCATGAATAAATAGCATTTTTTAAAGAAAAGCATGAAAGAATTAGGATACAAAAACAACAAAAACTGCTTATAGACTCATAGGAAAAGAAAGTTTAATTTTTCTTGGAAAGAAATCTGTAGGTAGCAAACAAGGCTTCAAACGTAAAAAACTGGGTTCAGATTCAGGTGGGCTCAATATTTTAAAATTTAAAGGGATCAGGTTCGGTTCAGGTTTGAGTTTAAATTCAATGTGTAGACCGTAGGCCTTCAAATTGAACCCAAATTCTGAATCTGTTCTGGTTCAAGTATTTAAAATATTTTTTTGAACCTGAACCCAGTGAAAAATTGGGTTCGGGTTCAGCTTTTGATTTTTTTTTTTTTGTATTATTAACTATTTTATTATACATAAAACGTCTTAAAAATTGAAAAAATTTTGGTCATGTATACATAGAACTAAAATCTTAAACTTGAACCCTAACCAAACCTGAACCCTGTGTGTTTTAATATATTGAGCCTGCACCCAAACCTGAGCCTAATTTTTTGTGAGTTTGAAGCCCTGGTTATAAAAGAAATCATATTGCTAATTTCACTTTATGTGTTCATTTCTGGGCTTTTTTTTTTTGGCCAGGGGGTTGTTTTGTTTCGGTGGTACTTGGAGGTTGAACCCAGGGCCTTGCTCATACTTTTTAAGCACTGTACCACTGAGTTGCACCCCTAGTCCCTCTTTTATTTCTTATCTTGAGATAAGGACTCGCTAAGCTGTGCAGGCTGCATCTGGCCATGAATTTGTGGTCCTTCCGCCTCTGCCTCCTGAGTTGCTGGAATTACAGGCATGTGCTACCGTGCCCAGCCTCATTTCTGTTAAAGGACTACATATCGCTAACTCTAACATTCAGTATTAGTGTGGCTTCATCATGAACCTATAAATATTACAATTTATTGACAAGTAATTATGGCAAAGAGCTGATACAAAGATGAAGGAGCTTTCATTACTAGCCAATAATCAAAATCAGTTACATACTTAACTCATCCAGGAGTTGAAAATGCCAGTCTGACAATCTTGACTTCACAGTCAACATCAAATGGCAAGTTTCACCAGTGTGATCAGATTATCTTTGTTTTAGCTTGAATAAGGAGAAAACCTAACATCTTTTACGAGGAATTAATGGAATTTTTTAAAGAATATTCTTACACAAAATCATTAATTCACCTAACTTCTTCATAGTTTTAATTTCAGAAGAAAATACTTTTTCTTTCACCTACTACTCTAAACTTTACCCCTCTTGAACAGATATGACTGCATTGCTGTGTTGTAAAGATAGTGTACCACGGAAAGGCATAATCTCTTAGAAAAGTTCATATTAGCAAAATTTTGCATTGTAGGTAGACACAGATTTAATTGTTGGATTATATAAAATCGAAGACTCATATTTCCAAGTCTTTTCCAGTAATGAGAATCTTTTGTAAGAAACTCTTTGGTGATGCTTTGCACTATATATAGAAGGGTATATAAAAAACTGGAGAAAAAAAATTAATTCAAATAAATTAGAGCAAAGTCTGCCCTCTGCTGCACTTCAGTGGTTTCTATCCAGTCAGGTTTTTAGTTGAAATAGCTCAGCACTAACAAATCAATCTCTAGTCATTAATTTTTTTGTAATGCTGAAAAACAATATTAGTGCCTAGATAATAGATTAAAGCAATTATACTATTATTATTTTAGGACACTGTAAATTTCTAGTACTGATGTATTTTTGTTACCAAATGGCATTTATAAAATAATAATGATGCTGAAATATATATGAATCATGTAAAGTATGTCATTCCAGGGAGCCAGCTAAGTTGGTCATTGATAATTTAAAATTCTTCCTTGGTTTGCTTAAATAAGGGCCAAAACAATTATATTCTAACAAAACAAAGAAATTCTTTTTGATAACTAATAAAAATCTAATTTTTACTTAACCCCGGATTTTAGAACAGTTCCTCACAAAGTGACCCAATGTTATTGTTTAGCCTTTGCAATCTGCATTTTTTAAGCTTCCTTTGAACTCTGACCTTGACCTTCATCCATTCTTCTCTCCTGGACCCAAATCAGTGACTGAGAGCTGACCAAACCAGCGTTAAGACTTGACTTTTACAAAGATGTATCCCCCTATCTAAGGTCTAGATTGTTAAGAATTCCCTCCAGTAGGCACTTTATGTTTACTCGTAACTGATGATCTATATTTATAGAAATGCATTTTTAAAAAATCTGTCTTCATTTCCTTCTTATTCTTTCAATGAAAACACAATGCTTCATTTCTAATACCACCCCAGGTAATGTAAGACAATATTGACACAAACGAAATGTTGACCTCTCTCACTGCAAGGATTCAATAAGTCAACAAGATTTTGGTCTATAGGATAGAAATTGTTATCCAAACCTACAGCAAACAGAATTTAGAAAATTGCTCAAATAATTGATTAAAATGTCATTTTTAATTCAAGTTGACTTCACTATAAGTCTGTTATTTAAAACAAAATATTCAATTACCCTGCAAGTAGATTAGAAATCCAAGGATTTTCCTTGTAAAAGAAAAAAACTAAAAAAAAAAGAAAAAAACATTTTATCAGAATCCACTGACAAAAATTGCAAAGAGTCATTTGTGTAAAACTGTTTACTGTACCTAAGATGTCACACAGCCTCCCCAGCTGCATGTTCTGCTGTATGTCGAAGTCGGCAATGTGTTCCCGCACATGCTGGGAATATCCTGAAAGGCAAACAGTGGGTCAGAACCCAGAAAGAACAAGTCAAGCAGAATGGCACATGAGAATTTCAGAATGTCACAGTTCACATTTCCAGGAAGGAATTCCCTCTGCAGCCTCTCGCAAAAACAATACAACTCCCAAGAATGAGATGGTGCTTCTCAGGGGATGAAGCATTGTTCTGGAAGGAAGGAGAGGCGGCATGTTCTGCAACAGAGGTTCATATTTTTCAATACCAACAAAGCTCCTGGGAATCAAGACCACAAAAATATGGAGGAAATTTCTGACATTTAACATGAGTATTTAAAATGGCACATTAGAACATTATGCTGAGGATAAAAGAGAATTGTTGTGTCCTTTTAAGTCATGCGCTGTATGTGGCATTTTGAGGATGTGTCCCAGAATCATTTTACACTGACACACAGGTTTCAGACCACCCCCTTGCTGTCAGGAATATGTATTTAAAGAATTCGCATATCAGAGAAATGGACTTCTGCTCTCAGTCAAAAGAACTTTTAACCTTCAAAGGGCAAGGAAGGTTAAGGTAATTACTTTGTCAGTACTAATAAAGTCCAGCAGTTTGCCTTTGTTGCCACTGCAAACAGCAGAAGGAAAATGTGTATGGATTACTATTGTCCAAAAATCTTCCACGGAAGAAATAGCAGCAGCAACACTTTCTGCTGATATTTTGGGTCCAAAAAAAAAAAAAGTGAATCCAAACATGAACTTAAAAGGCACTCATACTCACACGCAGGTGTAATTGCTTATATGAAATTCAGCAAGTGAAGGTGCAGCTATTTTTTTAAAATAAAATTGCTCTTCAGATTTTGAAGAGATGCTTCAATGCCTCCTTGTGGCTAGTGAGCCCAAACACATGTTTCAAGTACAACTGCTGTAGATAAAGTGATCTTCGAGATGTGACTCAGATTTCCTTTTCAGCATAAGGAAAACTATAACAATTCAGGCACAGGGCTGCAGACTAAATGAACTCTGATAATTGGCTCTGCTTTGATGTCAGTGCTTAAACACTAGACGATGTCTGGAAATTAAATGAGTTTACAACTTATCTAAAAGCCTTCCTGCTTTATGCATATGAATTTAAGAATTAAAGAGACAGAAGGACCAATGGGCTCTTTGAACTATTTTAGAAAAATTATTAATCTCTCATATAATTTAGAGAATCATTCCACATTCAAAAACTAATAGACATTGGTACAGTTTCAATGCTGTCTTTAAGTATGATTGTAACATTGTAACTCTCAGGGTTTTGTATATGTGTTAAGTTTATCTATGTTCAGATAAATGTTGTTAGGTGCAGCTGTCCAGTCAGTGTCCGGCTCATAGTGACCCTACATACAACAGGCGAAACAGCATTGTTAGTGCTTCTCTGCTTTTCACAGGGTTTTCAATGGCTGATTGTTTTTTGGGAGTGGGTTGCTGGGTTCTTCTCCCAAGTCTACAGTACCTGGCAGTCTCCTATCCAAGTACTAACCAGCCCCGACCCTACTTAGCTTCTGAGGTCTGATGCCACAGTGGTATGGCTGTAGGCAAATAAATGTTTAGAAAAGTGTACAGTGAATAACTTACATATTGAGACTATAAGAAGGTAAAACAAATGCCTAAAGAATAAAGTATGATTAACAAAAGGGGCCTGATAACATTCCATAAGTGCATTTCCTTTCAAAAGTAAAGATAAAAGGCAGCATAAGATGTCTCATTATGATGATGTCCAATTCAAAATATAAAAGATGTTTGATCACTTTGTAGCCATATGTGTAGCATGTGAATGTCCAAGTCTGTGTTTCTTTCAAGTGCTTAATGTCAGTTTTCCAACAAATTACTTGGTACCTCAGTTACCAATGATCAAGGATGCATATTAAACGTAGATGCAGAGTTATGATAAAACTGGTTAATCAACCCTACAGACACGCCCATTTTAAAGAATTGCATGTTAGCAATCTCAGAATGTTACAGAGGATCACATGAATTAATTGCTATGAAAACATGTTGAAAACTGTAAGATACCATATAAATATAAGGTGTTTTACTGTTATGAGGTCTGTGCACTTCCAAAGCACACAACAGCAAATTCCGTGGCAAGCAACATGAACATCCAGTGACAAGCAACATCCATGACACCAGTTCTTCGGATTTAGGAGTCATCTTTTTAAAAATTAGGTTTATTCTCATGTTTTGTATATCCATAGGGAACACGTGTTGACACTCAGGTGAAAAGATCTCAGCAGTGCTCGGGGCCTGCATTAACTACACCAGTGCCTTAGCTAGGAAACCATCAGTGAGGATGTTGTGGCTTTGCGGGGGCTCAGCAAGCATGTCCAGTGGCAACGAGATACTGCACTTTAGAATAAAACCTACAAAAGAATGGTTATTTCAAAGGTCAGAGTAGGAACATAAGAAGTCTTGAGAGACCAGCGACTTCAACCTTGCTCTCTTATAAAGGAAGAAACTCAGGGTAAGTGCCTTGGCTCTTGTCCAAGGTCACATAAACCCATACATTTTTGTTGTTCAGCAACTACATATTTAGTTCTTGTGACCCATTTAGTTAAATAAAATAAAGGAGAAGACTAGATCCCTCCCCCCCAAGTGGAAATACAGAATTCTAGAAGGAACAAAGAGCATTTGACCCTTTTCGCACTTAAACCTTCGATTTGTTGTGGAAGGCAGAGTAATGGCCCTCCAAAGATATTCACAGCCGAATCCCCAGTACCAGTGAATATGGTTGGTTACATGACAGAGGGAAAATAAAGTTGTAAACAAAACTGAGGTTGTCAGTCAGCTGATCTTAAAATAAGGAGATTACCTGACTGGGCCTAATATCATCATAAAAAAGAACTTAAAAAGTGGAGGAGCAAAGCAGAAGGGTGGGAGGTTAGAGAATCTGTGACTATAGAAGAAAGGCATAGGGATTTGCTATGGTGCTGGCCGTAAAGATGGAGGAAGGCGATCAAGAGCCTCTTTTGTTGCATTCCTTTGTGGATGGCTTCTAGAAGTTGGGAAGGGTAAGGAAATCTATTCCCCATTAGATCCTCCAGAAAGTAACACATCTCTGCCGACATGTTGATTTTAGCCCTGTTCAGACTTCCGAACTACAGAACTGCAATATCCTAAATTTGTATTGTTCTAAGCCACTAAGTTTGTGGTATTGTCTACCTTCCACACTCCCCCTAAGTGCATCATCCCTAGTTGATAGATGAGGGAGGGCTAAGATCCATGGCACATAATATGCACTAAGTGCTGCTGTAATTATTAACATTTCTCTCCCTTAACCTTAGCTGAGCCAAACAAATTCTTGGGCATAACCATAATGTCTAGCTCACAGGTCTCTTGGTTATTTCAAGATGCTTCTGTGCAGTCATTTGTGAAATCTGTTATGTGTCCCCTTACATTTTTACCAATTGAATAACAAAGATTTTTTTTTCAATTGGAGCAATTCCGGAGTACCTCTGTAACAATGTCCCTCTTGCTCAGCTTGCATCCAGCATGCTTTCTCGGGTGGAAGAAAAAGGATGGAGTTACTGGTACTGTTACTGTAACACTGTAAGTGCCACTGAGAGGACGTCATGCACTCCACATCACAGTCTGTGTGTTTGAAAATGGAGAAAAGGCTGAGTACTACTGCTTCGGGCAGGTGATAAGCCTAACTGTAAGGAAAGACATTCTTTTCCTCTCCAGAGTAAGGAGGAAGAGAGCAGAGCCTGATTCTGCCAGTTCTGTTTTTGTTTTTTTTTGTTTTTTGTTTTTTTTTCCTGTGCTGATAAGGACTGGGAAAAATCTGTAAGTCTCACTTTCTCTTCTTTGAATTTACAAGAAGTTCTCCAGATCAGAGAATCCAATTTTAGAGAGTTGAAAGGAAGACAGGTAATGAGGAGAACACATGGGAGAACAGGCTAAGAATATACAAGGTGGATTCAGTGAGTAAGGTCTTCAGGCATGTCTTGCTCCTTCATCTGGATTCCACAAGTGCCTGCTCTAAGGGGACTTACAGTCTGGTTACAGTAGCTGGCAGGGAGCAGGGGACAGGAGAAACAGAGGGCACTAGGAGTTATGACAAAATGAGAAAAGTGTAGTGAAGAAAGTATGTAAGAGAATGATGAGGAGGTGAGACTAAGAACTTCCTCAGGAAAGGTGGTCAGTCGCCCATCAGCTGCATAAGCTAGAAACATACTTGGATAACTCAAATACTCTTGTAGTTGTGTAATAATAATTTTTCTACATTTAAATGAAGTTCCTTTTGAGAATTTCAGTCAGGCTTAGCTGAGGTTATTGTTGGGTGCTGTGTAGTTGGGTCTGACAATAGCTGTTTGCTTCTGGAGTGTTTTGGGGAGTGGACTGACACATCCTTCTCCCACTTTTGGGGTTCTGAGGATAGAACCCTGGTCTTCAGAAAATGAGGGGTAGTGCTCTACCAACAGAGCTAAACCCCAGCCCAGAGGCCAGGAGTATCTAAACGTACCATCACCTCTAATAGAGAGAGGAGGGAGGGCCAAGATCCGTGGCATATAATATGCATTAAGTGTTGCTGTTATTATTAGTAGGTATATTTGCTCAGTTTTGAAAACACAACCAAACAAATAGCCAAATGGATTCATCTTCAAAAGAGTGAGAACTTTCTGTTGTTTCAACTTTTTTTCAGTGGTTGGCC
>VMDO01015197.1:27500-51971 GCA_007922755.1 Pedetes capensis | reverse complement strand
CATAATGTTATAAAATATGGTAAAGAGTTTAGTATTCTTTTTGTAGGAAAATAGATTTCACATATAGACTCAAGGATCATATCTGATTTGTTAAATGTTCATTATCTAATATTTAACACAGTATGTGACATTGATGATCAATGGTGTCTGTTGAATAATTAAGAAAAAAATCTTATATCCATGAAGACATGAAATAACATATATAATTTCATATCAACAAAAAGAAAACAGTGCTTGTTTCATTACAGTTTTTAAGTTCTATTTGAATTAACAACTAGGAGTATAATAAAGAGCCAGTTTAAAATGTACAATGATTGCATGTCTCTATTCTAATAAAGATTCCTACAAACGACTTTGGGTAGTATAGCCATTTTTACAATATTAAACCTCCCAATCAATGAGCAAGAGAAGTGCTTCCATCTTCTAGTATCTCCTGTTCTTTCTTTTTTAATGTTTGGATGTTTTTCTTGTAGAGTTCTTTAGAATCTTTGGTTAGGTTGATTCATAAATATGTGATTTTTTTGTTGTGCTATTATGAGTGAGATTTTTATCTTGATTCCCTTCTCTTACTGTTCATACTGGTGTAAAGCTACTGATTGTTGATTGTTAATTTTTTATCTTTCTGCTTTGTTGAAAAAGCTAATTAACTCTAAGAGTTTTCTAGTGGAATTTTTGTGGTCATTATATCATCTGTGAATAAGGATAACTTGACCTCTTTGTTCCCTTTCTATATTCCTTTAATTCCTTTCTCTTGGCTGACTGCTCTGGCTAGGACTTCAATCACAATATTCAACAAGAAGGGAGAGAGTGGATATCTTGTTTCCGATCTTAAAGGGAATGATTTCAGTATTTTCCCACTTAATATGATGTTAGCTGTGAGTTTATCATAGATGGCCTTTATGATGCTGAGATAAGTTCCTTCTATGTCCAGTGTCTTGAGTGGTTTAGACATGAAAGTATGTTGCATTTGGTCAAAGGGCTTCTCAGCATGAAATGAGATAATCATGTTGTTTCTATATGTAAATATCTTGATATATTGAGTTATAATAATTGATTTTCACATGTTGAAAAAGCCTTGCATTTGTAGAAAGAAACTGTCCTGATTGTGGTGTATGATTTTTGTGTGGGTGTGTGTATTGCTGAATTTGGATTTTCAGATGGTTTTGGAATTTTGCATCAATGTTCATCAGAGAAATTGGCCTATCATTCCCTTTCTTTAAAGAGTGCTTGTCTAGTTTTGGTATTAGAGTATTACTAGCGTCATAGATTGAATTTGGAAGTGTCCCTTATTTTTATATTTTATGAAATTATTTGAAGAGAATAGATATAATTTCTTCTTTGAATGTTTGATAGAATTCAGCTGTGAACTCATTGCATCCTGTACTTTTTTGGGGGGGATATTTTTTATTACTGTCTTCAATTCAGTGGATGTCACAGGTCTGTTTAATTTCCTTGTACCCTCTAACATTAATTTTGGTAATCCATAGGTGTTAGGGCACTTTTCAATTTCTTCTGTATTTGTGTTTTTTGGGGAGAGTAGAATTACTCGGGATAATCTATAATCATCTTTTGGATTTCATTAGTATCTGTGGTTATTATTCCTTGACCCTACTGGAATCCTCATCAATATACTAAGGACAGACACTGAAAAAATAGAAAAAAATCCTAAAATTCATATGGAAGCACATAAGTCCATGTATATGTAGCCAAAACCATCCTTGGCAGCAAAAATAGTGCAGGAAGGATCACAATACCTGACGTCAAACTATACTACAGGGTGATAGTAACAAAGTCAGTCTGGTACTGGCACAAAAATAGGCTTGAGGCTCAAAGGAATAACATTGAAGACCCAAAGATATACACATGCAACTACAGCCATCTGATTTTTGACAAAGGGGCTAAGGACATTGAATATAGAAAATATAGCCTCTTCAAAAAATGAAATTCATGCGTGTGTAAGAAGGGAAAATATAAACAATATTGAAAGAAGTGGGGGAGATCAGTGAATTGGAGTGGAGGTTGGGGAAGGCAGAAGGATGAAGAGAAATAAAGTAGAAGGAGAAGAAAATCTCAAAATAAATGGTGCAATTACATCAATATATGGGAAATATGATTCCATAAAACACATAAGTTGATAAATGTGTAAGCAAAACTGACATATAGTTCCATAATGAATATAGCAAAAGCCTTACTACTCTCTACCCCACCAACATTTATAAATAAAAAAGGTTCCTGTTTTCAAAGAATTAAATTCTTAACATATAGAATAAAGATTTATCAGTAATTGAAAGAATAGCAAATATATATATATATATATATATATATATATATATATATATCTCCATCATTTATATATATATTTCACTATATATATGTGTATATATATGAAGAAATATAAAAAGTGATGAATGTGATGACTAGTGCTCTGATATCAGAAAGGCAGAAATTAATATAGTCATTCTACAGTATTCATGGAGCATTGCTTCAAATACTCTTATCCCCATATACATATCTTATACATAAAATGATATAATATTTGCATATAACCTATACACATTCTCCTGTATATTTTATATCTGATCTAAGTTACTTATAATATATAAGGGAATGTAAATGCTATGTAGTTTTTATGCTATATTGTTTAGGGAATAATGGCAAGGAAAAAAGTCTGTACATATCCAGTACTGATTTAACGTTTTTCTGAATATTTTTAAACAATGAATGGTTGAATCTGGTGATGCAAAATTCACAAATTTGAATAGCAATTATACTGGAAAAATTGTGATAACTCAGTCATTCCTTGGGAGGATTTAGAAATGCAAATATTAAAACTAGCCAATCATGAGTCAGCTACTTGAAAAATGTTTTATTTCTGCTATGGAATAGCCAAAAAGAAGGACAATTCTTTCCCTATACTTGTCATGTTAGGATGGAAGAACAAGAATAGTTGCAGGCCTCTCACTACCTTCATTGGAGTGAAACCAAATGCAAGAATGGCATAATTAAGCCACATGAAAAGCCTGGATAAGTGAAAAGCATGTTAGGCTGATGAATAAGCCAACTTGGAATTTATGCCATCCTTGGACTTCCTGAGGGAAACACTATGTATTTCTTATTTCTAAAAATAATTGAATCAGGTTTTTCTCATTTGCCATCTATAGAATACAAAAAATGGACAAATATTTATGGTGGACTCTGTGGTGATTTTTTTTCTTTTTCTTATTTACATGTGTTATCCAAATACTGTACCAAACATACCTGTTATCTAAAACAAATTAATAGAATGCAGTGGTTTAAAAATAATTATAAATGAGGAAAATAAGGGTATATATGACAAGTTGAAGACAAAATAAGATCACTTGTAGATGGATCATTATCATTTAATTTTTTCTCACATTCTTATCAGTTAAAACAAAGTGAAAGTCCTATCTTCACAAAATTTGCACTCAATAAAGTGAAAAGAAGGAAAATGTACAGGAAAGAAACATAAGGATTATTTGCAGCTTTAATGAGAGGTTTGGTTGATTTTTTCATGTTTGTTTGTTTTTGACATAAAGTATAAGTCTTCGTAATGAGAATCCTTAATGTTGAAATATAATAATTCAAAAATTAAATGTGAAGACAAACGGTGCCTTAACATTCTTGCTAATTTCTCTGAAGCCCAGCTTCCTGAGTGCCCATGAGTACATTCTGACAGCACTGGTTGCTCTTAGGATCATGCACGAGGGCCGGCCTCTTTACATCATTGCACTGCAGGAGAGAGCGCACCATGCAATGAACAGCCAAGCAAAATTCCTGAGCATACATTTTTGTGGCTAGAAATTTCTGAGACCCTTCCTAAAGCACCGGGACATAATTAAGCTTGTACTAAAATCTTCGGTACTATGTTTTTGTTTGTTTTTTGCTTTCACTTATTCCCCCAAGATAATTAATTTTGAGTGAATGTGCTGTGTATAATAATATTTTTTTTTAAAATTTACAGGGCAATCCATACATAATAATAGGTTAATTATGCACTTCCATTAAATATATTTTAGTACCTTAAGATAAACCCATATGTAAGAAAAACTTGTTCCTCTCCTGTGTGTAAGTTATAATTAGGCTTGAAAAAGCAAAAGGCATTTATTTAAAAAATTACTCAGTTTTCACTTTTTCTTTATGTAAAATTCTATATGACACTGGATATCTCAGAGCATATTAAGTCAGGAATATTTAGTTTTCAAAAAGTATAGCAAGGTAAGACATTTACAACATTACCTTCATATAATGATAAAAGTAATATTGTAGCATTTACTTGTGTTTTTCCTGTCTTTAATGTTTATGTGGCAAATTTTAAAAACTCAACAGACTAAATATAGTGGTATACTTTAAAAAACATAACTAGGGACAATGAATGTTTGTGTGATTCTTCACATAATCTCAGAGGGACTGTTACTTAAAGAGAATTTGAGAAAATTTCAGGTCATATGAAACTGGGTAGCATTAGCTTCCTTAAGATTATTAATATTATTTTTGTCAGAACCAAACAAGGTCCAAATGTTCTTTCCTGGTACTTTTTACTCAATTTCAGTAAAATTGGAAGTTAGACTTACCATATAGTTAAGACACCCTCAATAGAGTCTGACTGTGCCTGATCCTAATTTCAATTATGTATGTAAAACTAGGTTTTTTACTTTAACTTATTTTAAAAACACCATTCTAATCTTGAGAGAGTTATCAGGACTACTATAAATTGTTCACGCATTTGTTTACAAAATTCTCTGGTTTCATTTTTAATAGAAACTCTGCTAAAATGTGTAATTGTTCACTATAAACCCACTAAACCATGTGCAACTAATGGATATAAGGTGCTATGAAACACAGCTAATTTATAGCCAGTAAGTACACAGAGATTAGTAAAATTTCCAATCTGAAATAAATTCAAATACAATCTCCTAAGCTTGGGAACATATTAAAATTGCTTCGGGCTTTAATATAAACCTCGGCAAATAAACAATGGAGCACTAGGGAGTAATAATATGATTTTGTACTTTATTTCTTTGTCATGATTCATACTTTTGATTTCTCTTTGTTTGTGTACTCTGAGGAACTCTTTCCTATGTGCAAATGTTTCATCCTGACCCATGGTGATAATCGGAATCATTGAGTTGAATTGGCTTTATTTAGCTTTTCTTTTCTTTTCCTTTTTTTTTTCTTTGCTTCTCTTTTTTCTTTTTCTTTTTTTTTCTTTCTTTTCTTTTATCATTCTGTTTATCTTTCCTTTGAGGCAGATAGGATAGTCAGTCCTTAGTGTCACCATAGTAATTTTTACCTCAAGAAACAGACATACGTTTAGAACTCTTTCTTCTGTGATCAGTATTCTTAGCAACATACATATAGACATTTTTAAAACTTGTATTTATCTTTGGGTTAAGGAGGAACTGCTTTCATTCAACCAAATTCATACCACTCAAAGAGTTTCTGCTATACCAGACTTCATCACTAAAATAATTAACAAAATTAAAGCAAGAACTCATACAGAAAATAAAATTTACCTCAAGAAATTCATTTTGTTTGAAAATTTGCACGTACAATATTTTGCTGCTTCGTATTTGTTATTGAGACTTGTTCAAAAATATTTTACACTGGGTACCAGAAACAATACTTTTAACTTAACCAGTACATTTTCTGTAAACAGTTATTGACTTACCTAAAGAAAATTACTTTTTCAAATGTCAATACAGCAGATGGAGATTCAAAGTCATATTGCTTCTGTTATCCTAACCAGTAAGCAATGTATTTTCTCTAAGTTTATCAGTGTTAGTTCTTTAAAGTAGCCTGAAAACTTTACCAATGTGACAGTAACCCGAAGGCTGGATTATTTCAAAAGTATACAAATTGTTTTTAATCTCCGATTTTTTTTTTCTTGCCTGGACCCCTTGCAAAAACATTTTATTTTTAGTTTAACATATTTTATAGTCTTTCTCAGGTTTTCAATGTAGATTTCCACAAGAAAAACAACATTCATATCCAAATTTCACTTGGTGATGTGAATATTTTGCTAACTTATTTAACTAATGTATGAGTGAAAATGGCATAGTCCATTTTGAAGTCCAATACAAAAGATGGTTGATAAATATAAAATACAAATGTCATGAATTGGTGCTTCATCTAGGGCCTGAATGTTTTTAGCAAAGAGCATCAGAGGTGGTTAACAGGCAACAGAACAGTTGGCTACCGCAGCATTAAGTTTCAGGAAGATTTTTCTGGGGATGTTCTGATGTATGTTTGTCAACTTTAAATATGAGCCTTTCCCTCATATGTACTAATTTATATCCTAGTCCACTCTTTTGATATTATTGTTCCAAATATTGTGCTGCTATAAAATATCTTTTTGTTCTGTGAAGAGTTGATTCTGAGGCCACATTATGGTTCCATAATATGAACAAAATATAAAGGTAGAAACGACTTTCTACTATTCACCTTCAAGGTGCCTTGTGAATGGAGCACAGTCAAGTATTGCAAGAATTATGAATCTGTTGAGATGAATATGAAGTCATCTCAAAAGTGTAGGCCAATATTGACCAGATTCATAAACCTAACAAGAAAATTATGCCAAACAGAAAATGTTAGTATCCATTATCCATAAATATCCTCCACATTCTTTCTAGGCTGGGCTTATGATTGGCATATTTTAAGAAATAGAAATATCCAAAGAAGATATATATATATATATGTGTATATATATATATATATATATGTGTGTGTGTATATATATATATATATATATATATATATAATTTTTCACTTATTTTTCAAATTGGACATAGCCTTTACTAAGATAGTGGAGGAAGATATCTTTTTGGAGCTTATATTACTCAATATCAGTCACATCATTGAAAAATTACCCTTAAATTCTACAACAGTATTTCAAAAAAACAGATTTATCCTAGAAGAAGTGCAACCAGAGGGCTCCTTGGAATCAAAGCTGGCTTGGCTGTGTCTTATATATTTTGGACATGTAGTCAGGAGGGACCAATCCCTGAAGAAGGATACATCATGTTTGGGAGAGTGGCAGATCAATGAAGGAAAGGAAGATCCTCGACTGGATGGATTGAAAGAGTGGTTTAAACATAAATAAACTCATGCACCTGACACGGAATTGGGGAGTGTTTGGTTGTGTTGCACATAAGGTCACTATGAGGAGGACATGACTCAACGACACCTAACAACAAAAACAATATAATCTCAGGGCTGGGGTCTACCTTGGTTGGTATAGTTTCACTTTGCAGTCTCTGAAGTCCTAGATTCAATCCCCAGCATCGTAAAAATGGGAGAAGGATGTGGCAATCCACTGCTGAGGCAATCTTAAAACAATCAGCCATCGAAAACCCTGTGAAAGTCACTATGAATTAGACATGATTCAACAGTACCTAACAACAATGTGATCTTACTGATGATTTTCAAGTATCCAACATTATTTATCCAACATTGTATGTCATCTCAATGATGAAAGAAATTTATTCCAGCCAACACTGTGTCATTTTCTCTGACTGAAACATCTACTACATTCATCTGCTTGTTTCCTTTCATCTGTATTATACTGAGAGAAGCCTTTTGGTGAGCAGTTGGCACAGTAGATTGTTTGTAGATTGGAGCCAAGCAGCCTCCCTGTGAGAGTCCTGAATGGCTTGAATACCTGACTCTATCATCTGGAAATACTATGACTTTTTACTAAGTTAGTTACACTCTATGCACTCCAATTTTCTCAACTGTAAATTAAGATGATGATACAATATACTTAAACAGATTTGTGGTAAGGTTAAGTAAATTGGCATTTCTAAAACATTTAAAATGATGCCAGCACCAATAAATAATCTGGATTGGTTACTATTATTTTTCATTCATTCTTTATGTAGATGTTTCAAAAATTATTTGATTTATTTTAATATTTCTATGTAAACATTGATCAAGTAGAAGATAACCTATATACAACAGTAATAGTCATATCCAAGTACTATTAATTTTATAAATCTCAAATCTCTCAATTTTTCATTCATGTGCTTTGACGTTCACTACATATAGTAGTCAATCTACAACCTCAGGCAATTGAAAACTAAGAGTAGGATAAGTTTGATTATCTATAACATTGCTTTTAAAATTTTATCTATCTATCAATGATGTTTTGTGTTTTTTGATTCCCATTAAACACAAATGAAGACATCAGGATTGAGAAAATATTACAAGCAAGAAATATGTACTGTTCTATAACTCAATTAATATGATTTCAGTACCCAGAAAGGTAAATAGACTCCAGAAAGTCCACTTTAAAAGAAACTTAGCCTTTTTTTTTTATGGTACTGGGGATTGAACCCAGGGCCTTGCACTTCCATGCTTTGCAAGTGCTAGACCACTGAGCTGCACCACCAGCCCATTTTTTTTACCTTGCTTTATTTATTCATTTATTTATTTATTTTGAGACAGGGTATCATTAAGTTATACAGACTGCCTCTGGTCTCGAACTTGCAATCCTCTTGCCTCTGCCTCCTGAGCCCCTCGGATTACAGGCCTGAGCCACCAGGCCCAGCTGAAACCTAGAATTTTTATAATTAGAATATTAGATAATGTAATTAAAAAAAACTCACAGAAACCAAAATTTGGATACATTGTATGATGTTACTGTGTCTCCAAACAAATACAAATCCTCAATAATTGTTCATAGCTGTCACAACTAGATTACACTTTTTTAAAAAGACCTTGTCAAAGTTCTGGTATGAAGTAACTTCTCAGGAAAAACAAACTGATGTATATACCATTTTAAAAAAGAACAAAAATACTAACCACATAAGGAAAGACGGATGTGACCTAAAACAATAAGAAAGAAAAGAGAATGAAATGTTACTTTAACATGAAAAATTATCTGTTGGAATGGATACAAGATTATAAAAACTGGTGTTATTTCCTAATTTTCTGAGTTTTATCTTTAATAGCTTGGGAAATTCATTTAATTACTCCAATCTTCTTATTGATAAAATGAACATAAAAGTAAAACCACCTATTCTGTTGTTCGGAGAAGCAAATAAAATCATAGCAAGTTATAGCAAAGGCTCTATATCTTTCTTTGCACTTATCATATGATATTATATACTAACATTATTGATACATGTTAAAATTAATCAAAATTTTGTCTCCTCATGCCACAATTGTATGTTTGCTACTAACAGTGGTCATCTGTGGAGGAAAACACATTTACCCCTGTAATGAACAGTAATATTCTAACATGGACACAACCATTTACACAGGGTCCTGAAAGGGTTGAATATTTTTAAGAAGCCCCAGATCAAGTTAGAATCTGCACTACACATATGATGCTAACTAAATCATGAATATTCACACTAATTCTTTTAAATTGATTTTAAAAACCTTTATATATCATTAAACTTGAAAAAGAAGTTACTCATTTTAAATGAAACTTATCAGAAGCCTCTCATAAGAAAACTAAGAAAACCTAAACATTTCCAGTTATGCTTTATAATAAGCGTGAAAAATCATTGTGCTTGTTAGGTGTCCTTGAGTTGGGTCCAACTCATAGGGACCCTCCTAGGTTTTTCAATGGCTTACTGTGTTGGGAGTGGATGGTCACATCATTTCCCCTTTTTTATGGTGCTGGGGATCGAACCTGCGTCCTCAGCAAGTGCAGAGCAGCACCTACCAAAAGAGCTAAACCGTGTGTGTGTGTGTGTGTGTGTGTGTGTGTGTGTGTGTGTAATTTCATGTTAAATTAATTTTCTTAAGACATTTATTCTCATAATATTTTCAGTTCATGCTATCAGTCATTACTAGCTCTGACCAAATGAGTGCATACTCTGGAGGTAAACATCACTAAAAATTACCGTTTAGAGAGTTATCTGAATACCATTTAAAACAGCACTGGTCTGCACTTTTTGAGTCCATGGATTTGATCCCCATCCCAGCAAAAAATGGGAGAAAGACCTAGAAGCCTACTCCTGAAACAATCCCAAAGTGATCAGCAATCAAAAACCCTATGCATGGCAGAGAAGCACTGACATATTCCCAGGCATGGCACAGTATCTGGGAGTGTTTCCTTCTGTTGTGCCTAGGGTCCTTATGAGTTGCATTTGACTGGACAGCAACTAACACCACCACTATGGTTTATCTTGGATGATAACATGAAAATATATTAAATGTATATCTTTATAAATTAGAATCATTAAAAAACATACAAAACATAATTAGTGGAGATTAGTATTTAAATAATCACAGTACTATTCATTTAAGTGAATATTTATTAATTGCTTGCTTTTAGATTTTTTTACTCTCAAGGATACACTACAATCAAGTTCAAAGACAGAACTTGAACCATGATCCTTCTGAGGTCAGTGATTCTTGTGTTCTTTATTTTAGCCTCTGCTTCTTTTATTCAACATAAATTATCTATATTTAGAACTTACAATATTTTTGGTTAATTTTCACAGTAATTTCAGACTTAAAGCCTTTATGAATATTGTTACATATAATATTGGTCATAGAATATGGGAGATTAAATGAAGATTAACTTTTTAAAATATTTCTATTAAAGTATATAATCTTGATAATATAGATTTGAAAATTAATGTTGAAATATACTAAAAAGAGTTTTATGTGAATATTTGTGGAGGGTGGAATAAGTGCATATAGAAAGGCAGATTCTATATAAATGTACTAATCACTGAATTATGTTCTTCCTACCCAGTGCTAGAAAACCACTGACTTCTCTTTAAAATTTAATTTCTTGATACTGCAGTCTGCTTAACTCATTGACTCTTTCATTCTTTCAATCACTGATTCATTATTTTTTCATTGAGGGATAAATAATGTATTGAGTACTATGGACAACAAGATGATAAAAGTGTGATGTACTCTGAAACAGGAGAAATGGCAAGACAGGGTGTTAAATAAAAGCAGTGAGGTGCAGAAGGTCAGCACTCAGTCCTTGTCATCTTGATAAAGACAGTATCAGTAGATTACAGTCATGAAAAGTGTTAAAAGTCTACAACCAATGGATAACATGATTAAGTTTTGTAAATACTCTAGTTCAGTTGTTAAAAATCAAGCTTAATATAGAAATATAAAAAATAATAACCACTTAAAATTAACAACAATGTATGTTGTTGTTAAGTGCCATGGAGTCAGGTCTGAGTCATAGCCACTCTATGTATAAGAGAATGAAACCCTCCCCAAATCCGTGCCAGGAGCATGATCCTTTTTATGTTTAAGGTCTTTGTGAGAGCCATTGTGCCACTCTATCTAGTTGAGTGTCCTCCTCCTTTTCATTGACCTTCCACTCTCCAAAACATGATGTCCTTCTCCAGGGATTTGTCCCTCCTGACATGTCCAAAATATGATAGACTCAGTCTATCCATCCTAGCTTTCAAGGAATACTCTGGTTGTACTTCTAGGATAAATCTGTTGATTCTTTTGGCAGTCCATGTTAGATTCAATATTCATCTCTAGTACCATAATTCAAAACATCAATTCTGCTTATTTAATGTCTCCCTTATTCAATATCCAGCATTCACAACCATATGATGTAATTTAAAATAGCATGGCATGAGTCAGGCACATCTTCATCTTCAATGTGACATCTTTACTTTTTAACACTTTAAAGAAATCTTTTGCAACAGCTTTTCCCAGTGTAATGTGTCTTGATTTCTTGACTGCTGTTTCCATGCCCAACTAATGCAAAATCTTGGACAAATTCAATCTTTTCTTCATCTATTATGAAGTCAAGTATTGACCCAATAGAAGGAATTTTGGTTTTGTTGATATTGAGGCACAATCCATACGGACAGCTGTGTTCTTTTATCTTCATCAGTAAATGTTTCAAATCCTCTTTACTTTCAGCAAGCAGAATTTTGTCATCTGTATAATGCAGATTGTTAATGTGTCTTCCTGAAAACACGATGCCACATTCTTCTTCATAAAGTTCAAGGTGTCAGATTCTTTTCTTAGAATAGAGATTGAAGAGAAATGATGAAGAGTTATAGAACATATTTCTTGACTTTAAACCAAGCAGTATTTCCTTGTTCTGTTGGAACAACAGCCTCCTGGTCCATATACAAATTCCTGATGAGTACAATTAAGTGCTCTGGTATACTGATTTTTCTCAATGTTATCCATAATTTATGGGAGAAGGACCTGGCAACCCCCTCCCAAAAATCAATCTGCCATTGAAAACCCTATGAACAGAGAAGCACTGACAATAGTGTTTTTCCTGTTGTACAGAGGGTTGCTATGAGTTGGATACCGACTCGACAGCACCTAAAAACAACAATCCATAATTTTAATTGTGATCCATATAGTCAAATGCCTTTGCATAGTCAATAAAGCATATATAAACATCTTTTTGGTATTCTGTGGTTTCAGCTGATATCCATCTGATATCAGCAATTATGTCCCTGGTTCCATACCCTCTTCTGAATCCTGACTGATTTTCCAGCACTTCCCTGTCTAAATGCTGTCGCAGTCACTTTTAAATGATCTTTAGCATAATATTACTTGTGTGATATATTAATAATATAGTTTGATAATTTCCACATTCTACTGGATCCTCTTTCTTGGTAATAGGTACAAATGTGGATCTTTTCCAGTCAGTGGGCCATATAACTTTTTTTCAAATCTTGGTAAATAAGTTAGTTCCTCCGGTGCCACATTTATTTATTAAAACATCTTTCTTGGAATTCCATCAATTCCTGGAGCCTTGTCTTTCACCATTCCTTCAAGCCAGCTTCCTCTTTGTCTTTTGGTACCATTGGTTCCTGATAATATGAAATCTTTTGAAGTGGTTGACCATTCGCAATTTTTTTTTTTTTTGTATAATGACTGTGTGTATTCTTTCTATCTTCTTCTGAGATATCCTACATCATTTAATATTTTCCCTGTAGAATCCTTACTCTGGCAAACTGTAATGGTTTCTTATTGTCATTCTTAATGTTGACAAGATAACAAATGTACTCTTGATGTCTCATTTTCTCATTTGCAGAAACAGATAATACCAAAGCTCTTGCGAAGCTTGGTAATGAGAACTAGATGTGTAAGATTTGTAAAGAGCTTAACCAAGTTATTTATAAATTGCTATCATATATTTATTAACCAAAATTAAATCATATACTTTTAAAATTATTGTCATTCTCTAATATTAATTTGTCCTATTGGTTTATGGGCTGGGACTTAGCTCAGTTGGTAAAGCTCTGTGCTGCAGTCTCTGAGTCCCTGAGTTCAATTCTCAGCACCGCAAAAATGGGAGAAGGATCTGGTAATCCACTCCCAAGGCAATCCCGAGGCACTCAGCCATTGAAAACCCTATGAGGGTCACTATGAGTTGGACCGACTCAATGGCACCTAACAACAACAACAATAACATTGTTTTATAGAAAATATCAACATCATCTAAATGTTGTTTTCAGCTATGTGTATCTGTCTCATGTAATTTTAGTAAAATCCCTTTTAGTAACCAAATGCTAAGAAATTTGGTTACTCACTCACGGAGTAAGTAAGTAAGCTGGTAGTAGCTGGGTATAAAACACTCTTAAAAATAAGAAAAACAGATGTGGAATGATATACATTCACAAGATTTCCTTTTAAATTATTTTAGGTATTTTTCTCAAAGTAGAAACCTGAGAAATTAATGTCACTTTGCTTTAGATACTAAAAATTAATTTCTGATTTTTCTAGCTTAAAAATGGTTTTGAGACTAACAGAGAAAACTAAAAAAAAAAAAAAAAAAAAAAGGAAAGATTTGTTATAAGGAATTGGATCACTATCTATGGAGGGTGAGCATTCCTAAGCTCAGAAGTCAGCAAATTGGTTTGTCCGGGGCAACTGTTTGTGTAAGTTTCATTTGAGGGCAGAAGACCAATGACCAAGTTGAAGCAGACAAGTCAAAAAATTGCTTCCTAATTTAGATAGTTTGTTATATTTAGGTTTTCTGGGACTGGATGAGGCCATCCCATACTCAAAGCAGGCAATCTGCTATGACAAAAGATTCTATGGGCTGGGATTTAGATCAGTTTGTAGGGTGCTGCTCTGCACTCTCTGAGGACCTGGGTTTGATCTACAGCACTGGAAAAACAGGAGAAAGACAGATGTGACAATCCACTGCCGAAGGAATTCCTCAACAATCAGCTATTGAAGGCCTTGTGAGGATTGCTAAGGGCTGGACCCAGCTTGATGTCCCCTAACAACAAACAACAATAATAGTTCTAAAGATATAATTAATTGATAAGTTATCACTGCAAATAGATCTGGTATGTAGCATTCTCTGTGGTATAATATAAAACTTGTTTACACATTTGTAACCTCTAATCATTTATAGTGAACAGCTAAATTTATGCTTCACAATTTAAAAAATCACTAACACGTACAATCACAACAAAATAATATCTGTTACCCTTAGCTTAACTGATATAGTCATTATTAAAAATGTAGATTTCAGATGCACAAGTGTGCCAAGTTGTATGGCCCATAGTTGATCATGAGAATATCTCCAACCCCACATTTTCTTCATATAATATAATTTTGACCCTCTTCCAATGAGAAACATAAGAGTCTACATTCCTTCACTGAATATGAATGGTAGCCTTTGGATGTTATCAGTGATCATAGTATATCTCATCTGAAGATAGTTCATATAGGGACATTTGAGACCTTTGGTACCATGAGCATTAATGCAAGAAGTCCAAAATTGCCATGCTCAGAGGAAATCCACTTATGGTGCAGTGGCTGACAAAGCCAGCAGAGACCTCTGATTACTACCAGCATCAACCCCCAGTCAACTGAGTAAAAATGACTTCACATGAGTAACTTGTCCAGAAATAGAGGAAATTCAAGCAAAGCCTTTGCTATTATGAGAGGATAGAAATTCTGCTGTTTATTTCTTAGTTCCAGACCCATGGTGTTTATAAATATAACAAGATTGTTATTGTAAAATGAAAATTTGGGGGTCATTTGAAAAGCATTTGTAAATAACTGAAGATGATTATGAAAATGCTACTGGAGTTAGGCATATACAATACCTAAAACATATGAAATTGTCTTTGAGCATCAAGGTTTCTGTTAATGAAAGACAGAAGGAAGTTTAGAGACATATTAACGAAGCTTAAATTGCCCAAAGAAGTCTGTCAATGAAAGCTTAAAGGATATTAAGGGAAATTGCAGTAGGAGCTATAGAAAAGTGGGTAATTGTCATATATAACAAGGAAATTTGGCAACACTTTTACCTGAATTAATTTGCAAAAGAAGAAATGTATCTCATATAATCTAGCTATGGAAATCCCCAGGCAGATTTTTCAAGACACCTCCTGCCTTTTTCTCTCTGTTTTTAAGTCAAATGCCAGGGTAGAGATCTGAGCTAAGAAATGAATGGTGAAAAATGCAAATAGAGTTTGAAGAGTTCTAAATTAAATTGTATTTTATTTCCAACATTTCCAGAAGACAAATCACTCTCAAATTAAGAAATAGGTACCAAGCAAAGAGTCAGTCTAATGTAGAACTGTGAGATTCTATGTTATGACCTTAAAAGATATTTAAGGTGAGCTCTCATCAACTCTTCAGATAGATAATGAATACTCTAAAAATCAGAGTTATGCCCCCACAAAACTCAAATGAATTTCAAAAATTTTATGCAGTGCCACATAGCAAAAACATAGGTTAAAAAATAAATTGGAAATAGCTTGAAATAGATTTGTGGGTGTGACACTTGTCTATGGAGTGACGAATAAATTGATATATATGCAAAGGTCTTAATATTTTTAAAGAAGTTGCATTAGCTTATACTTAGAAAGACAATAGGAAATAAACAGAAGAACTTTGACTAATTTCTAACAGGAAAATGAATGCTTAAAAAATCTACTCATAAAAAGCCAGGTGTGGTGGCACACACCTGTAATCCCAGCCATTTTGGAGGCAGAAGCAGGAGGATCACAAGTTGAAGACCAAAGGCAGTCTGCATAACTTAATGAGACCCTGTCTCAAAAAGTAAAAAAAATGGGCTGAGTGTGCAGCTCAGTGGTCCAGCACTTGCAAGCATGCAAGTGTGAGGCCCTGGGTTCAACCCGCAGTACTGCCTCTCCAAAACAAATCTACCCAGAATACACACATGTGCTTCTTTTTTGGGAGGAGAAGTAATTTTATGTTTATGGAGTACAGAGTAATATCATTTGCTACATCAATTGTGCAACTATTAAATCACATTTGCTTATATATTCATCATCTTATGTAATTTACAAAATAGTATAAACTAAATAGGAAACTAAAAAGTAGGAATTTCAATTAACATGTAGTGAAAAATACATGTGCTCATGGGTTATATTCTCATTGATTTTTTCCTCCCTACCCTTTTCCCCCTAGTGTTCATATAGTTACATCCTGTAGATTGAGATTTTCTTCATTCTCTTTACCCCTCTACATTATTTCCTCTCCTCTGCTATTCTTTCCCAACCTCCCCTCTTCCCTTATTCCTGACCTGCTAGTATTTTCCATTCTTAGAAAAATATGACTGTTCCTTTTTATATATCTAAATACATATAATTATTTTTCTTCCTGTAAGACAAATTTAGGTCACACATGTGAATGAGAACATATGGTATTTCTCTTTTTGAGTCAAGTTAATTCACTATTCACTTGAAATGATGTTCTCCAGTTCCATCTATTTTGCTAAAAATGACCTAATTTTATTATTTATTGCTGAGTGATATTCCGTTGAATATATATATATATATATGTGTGTATATATATATATATATATATATATATATATATATATATATATATCATGATTTTTCATTCCACTCCTCTGTTGATGGATATCTTGGTTGATTCTATACCTTTGCAAATGTGAACAGTGCTGCATTACATATGGAAGTTCAGGTGTCCCCGAGATATGATGACTTATCTTCCTTTGGGCATATTCCCAGGAAGTGTATATCCAGTCATATGATAATTCTATTCTTACTTTTCTAAGGTACCTCCACACTGATTTTCAAGGTGTTTGAACATATTTACAGTCCCACCAGCAGTGTAAAAGTGTTCATTTTTCTCCACGTCCTCTCCAGCACTTACTATTTATTTTGTTAAGCATGGCCATTCTTACTGGAGTGGGATGAATTCTCAATGTTGTTTTGCTTTGCATTTCCCTAATGGCTACAGATACTGAGGATTTTTTTCATGTTTATTGTCCATTCATATTTCTTCATTTGAGAAATGTCCAGTTTCATTGTTCACTTATTTATAGGATTATTTGTCATTTTGGTGTTTGATTTCTTAAATTCTTTGTATATTTCAGAAATTAGTCCTCTGTTAGATGTGTAGGATGGAAAGATTTTCTCCTATTCTGTGAGCTCCAACTTTATTCTGTTAATCATTTCTTTTGTTGTACAGAAGCTTTTTAGTTTTCTGTAATCCCACTTGTTGGTTCTTGATGCTGTTTCCTCACTAATTAGTGTCTTGTTGAGGAGATGTTTGCCAATGTGTATATGTTAGAGTATGTTCTCTATCTTTTCTTCTAGTAGTTTACAAGGCAAACTTCAAAACATTAAAGAAAGAAAGTGCAGAGGATATGAGAAGACAGATGGACCTTCCTTGCTCACGTTCTGGTAAAATTAATATTGTGAAAATGGCTGTACTACCCAAAGTGATTTACATATTTAGTGCAGTCCCCATCATAATTCCAATGACATACTTTGCTGAAATAGAACAATAATCCTGAAATTCATATGGAAGCACAAAACACTTTGAATAGTCAAAGGAATCCTAGGCAGCCAAAACAGTGCAACAGGGGAAACACTACTGTCAGTGCTTCTCTGCTATTCATAGGGTTTTCAATGGCGGACTGAGTTTTTGGGAGTGGGTTGCCGGGCTGACTCCCAAGCCTACAGCACCTGGTGTTCCCTGGTGATCTCCCATCCAAGTACTAACCAGGCCTGACCCTGCTTAGTTTCCGAGATCTGATGGGATTGGATGTCTGCACTGGTAGCACTGTGGCTGTACTCACATGTTGTTGTTGTTAGGTGCCCCGAGTTGTGTCTGACTCTTAGCCACCCTCATAGGGTTTTCAATGGCTGATTGTTTTGGGATTTCCTCTGGAGAGGATTGCCATGTCCTTCTCCCAATATTCCCACAGCCACTGCAAAATAAGGTTGATGTCTTCCTTCATGATTACATTTCTAAGAGATGTTATTAGGTTCTTGAAAAAAGATATTCTTGGGCCAGAAACATAGCAAGAGGTTAGTTTTTTCTTTTAAAATTTTTATACATTTTTCAAAGCAAGAAAGAAAATACTTACAAGGTCCAAGAAAAGAAAGTGGACAAACTCTCTTCCTTACTTTTAGGAAAAGAGAATCATTTTTTCTTTTTCTTCTTGTATTTACACATTCAAGAACAGGATAAAGGATCTCTGTTGACTTATCAAAAGTTTAAAATTCAAGAAATTTTAAAATTCAAGAAGTTTCTGATGTTTATTAATTATCCAGTCTCAGATATTCTGTTGTAGCAGCACAAAATGAACTGGACTTTTCTATTCCATATATACTACTTTTGTCATTACTAACAGTTTCATTTTTTTCACATCCAGGTATATTAGTTATAACCCTTGAACCATTACCTGACTTTTGTAAAGGTTTTTACAATGCTCTAATTAATGTGGTTTTTGTAGCTCCATAATATTAGTTTTAGACATGTAAAATAGGGAAACCATTGAGTTTTCTAACAATGTTGAATTTGAATTATGTTTGGTTTCTGTTTCTGACACTAATTCTTTTTTTATGGAATACTATGCACCTTGAGTTTTTTTTCCCCTTTATTAGTAAATAATGATGATATACAGAGTAATACAGCAATGGCTTTTTCCATTATGCATCCTTTACATAATTTCTAGCAACACTTTGATTAACCCACAACGTTTATGGAGCCTTGTGGGTAGTTTGTAGTTAAACTCTGACACTTATTTATCTTCCCCCATGTTGCCCAACATAGTCATGAAATAGTGCTGTTTACATTGGGATTGATCTCTCCCTTTTCATCCCTCCTCATTGACCCTACTCCTCATCCCATCTTCACCAGTCTTCCCTTCCCTCTGCTAAATCCCTCACTCCCTCTTTTCACTCCTTAAATTTTCCCTTCTACAATAAGCCTAATTGTCCATTTTTTTGTATTTCAATTTACATATAGGATTTGTTCCTTTATTTAAGTATGATTCAGTACCCACATATGAGTACGAACATAGTATCTTTTCTTTTGGGGCTTGTGTTCCTTTGCTTAAGATGATGTTCTCCAATTCCATCCATTTGCTGCAAATGACATTATTTCACTTTTATGTTGCTGAGTGGTATTCCAATGTGTATATGTACCATTAATTTTTAAATCTATTCATCTGTTGGTAGGCACCTTGGTTGATTACATATCCTTGCCTTTGTGAAAAGTGCTGTACTGAAGAAGGAGATGCAGGCATCTCTGTGGTATGATGACTTGTCTCCCTTTGGGTATATTCCCTGAAGTGGTATGATTGGGTTATATGACAGTTCTATTTTTAGTTTTCTGAGGTAACTCCATATTGACTTCCAAAGTGGATGAACCAATTTGCAACCTCACCAATGATGTGACAATGTTCCCTCTTCTCCACAACCTCACCAGCATTTGTTGTTATTTGTTTTATAGATCTTGGCCATTCTTACTGGAGTAAGATGGAATCTCAGATTTGTTTTGATTTGCATTTCCCTAATGGCTAGGGATATTGAGCATTTTTTCATGTGTTTCATGGCCTTACAAACTTCTTCATTTGAGAACTGTCTATTCAGTTCATTTGCCCACTTGTGTATTGGATTATTTGTTGTCTTAGGAATTGCTTTCTTGAGTTCTTTATAAATTCTGGCAATTAGTCTTCCTGACATGACTCTTGGTTTCCATGTATCTCTGTTGCCATCTCTCAGGGTTTCTCTCTTTTTCAAAATGTAATGCTAATATATAATAAATGTTTCACAATCATGCATATATATATATATATATATATATATATATATGTATATATATATATATATATCTTAGAATTTGTTTGGCTCTGTCATCACCTAGTCTAAGCCCTTCATGTGTTTGATTTGTTTATATTTATTGGTACTATTAAGGGTTGAACCCAGGCCTTTGTTCATGCTAGGCAAGAGCTGTACTACTCAGCTGCACCCTCAGTCAGCCACATTGCCAGGCTATTGACCTGTATTGACGTTTTTGTTTGTTTGTTTTTTGTTGTTTGCAGTACTTGCTAGTTGAATCCAGGGCCTCATATATATTTTGAAGTACTTCACTACTGGAGGACACTCCTACAACAGTTTTTTACTTTTATTTTTTATGTTGACACAGAGTCTCATGAAGTTATGCCCTCTACCTCTGGCCTCAAACCTCCAACCCTCCCCACTCCTCCTCCTGAGTCACTGTAATTACAGGTATCAGCCACTGTGCCTGGCTGTATTGACTTTTGATAATAGTAGTTAGTAAAATTTGAAAGAACTTTCTGAATAATTCCAGTGGTATTGTTGTTGTACATATTTATCATAGAATATATAGTAAAATCATCAGCTGACATGGCTCATGCCTATAATTCTAGTAAGTTGGAAGGCTGAGGCAGGAGGATCTCTTGTAAATTTAAAATATTAGGATTCTACATCTATTCATCTTTTTTGTTAGGACCACCAAGTTTGCTGTACTATGGAAAATGTTTATAATGTTAAAAAATTTTTCTTCTGAAATTTGAATACTTTATATTTTACTTTTAAAATTTTATGTCAGTACTGTGGTCTGAATGTTTCTCAAAAATTTCTGTGTTGGAAACTGAATACTCAATGCTGTTGGGAGATGGAGCTTTTGGAGAGCTGTTTATCTCATGAAGCTCTGCCCCCATGATCAGAATAATGGTACCATAGAAAGAACTGGTGGGAGTGGATTCTCTTTCCCCATTCTACCATGTTAGGACACAGAGTTGACTCTCACTTGCCTTTTTGTCTCTGTCTTCTAGCATATCATCATCTAGTAAGAATGTTTTCACCAGATGCATAGGGTTGATCTTGGACTTGACAGTCTTCAGAACACTGAGAAATAAGTTTCTGATGTTTATTAATTATCCAGTCTCAGATATTCTGTTGTAGCAGCACAAAATGAACTGGACTTTTCTATTCCATGTATACTACTTTTGTCATTACTAACAGATTCATTTTTTTCACACCCAGGTATTTTAGTTATAACCCTTGAACCATTATCTGACTTTTGTAAAGGCTTTTTCAATGCTGTTTTGAGACCAGAGTAACATTAATTTCATGCCTTCTTAACTCTTTTCTGTACTGTCAACCTTTTCCTCTCCTTAAATGTTGTAGTGCTTTAAACTTTATCCTTGACCCACTTTACTTATATCATTGTATTTCCTTGTGAGCTCTTGATCTCATCTCATAGTTTTAAATACACTATAAGTAAAACTATAGGTTGATTTTACCAAGATCACTCTGACTGTCATGTGTAATAGAAAGAAAAGGATGAAATCAAGACTGAATTCATCAGACGGATACAATAATAAATATGACGGGGAGTGATCATTTAGACTAGGATAGTATTTGGCAAGTGAGAAGAAAAGTGCTAAGATTCTTGAAGATTTACTGATTAATTCGGTCTTATTTACAAGGGAAAACAAGGAATGAAAAATGGCACTCAAGGAGATTGCCAGGTCACCTGAATAATAAGTGGTACTGCTCACTCTGAAGATAAAAATTGGACAAAGAAAAGTGAGGTGGGACAGATAGGGTGGTACCAAAAACTCTAAGATGAATTGTCTTGTCACTATGAGATAGGGAAATACTAGAGGCATTTATAGTATTGAACTTGTGATTTGCACAATTTGGGAATGTAAGGGAAGAAAACTATGGGATAATATAGATTATATTGGGAGAAAGATGTGGCAGTCTACTCCTCAGTCAGACATTGAAAACCCTATGAGCATCTCCAGAAGTTGTACATTGACTTGATGGCACCTAACAACAACATTTTTAATAATTCCATTTTAAATGAGATAAAAATAGGACAATTGTTATAGGAGTATGTGGATGCAAGAAGTATTTTTCTTCTTTTTTTCTCCTTGTTTAAACGTGGACTAGGAATCCTATTGACTAGCACTGAAATTACCTTGGATAGTTTAAGAGCATTTGAGTATATAAATAAACACACAAAACTATGCAAAAACAAGTATATATTATGACAAGTATTTCCCTTGCAGCTATGCCACTAAGAAAGTATGAAGTATTTAAAATATTTCATTAATATTATTTTCATCTCTAAAATAATTGTTCACTAAATGACTTAGATTTTCACTGTAAAGTTCTATCATTTTAAAAGAGCAGATGAGGCAAATGTTGATAATTCATTAAGAATTCATATATATTGGAGTTTCATGTTTTTTAGAGGTTGAAATAGAGGACAGAAATTTATAATATTGTATGTTATATTTTATTATTGTTAGCATTAAGAAGATTTTTGAACATGAAAATGAAAACATTTTGATATGTGAAATTGAACAAGTCACTCAGTATTTTGTGATTCATTATTTCCAATATTAAAAGTGGGCATGATTATAAAAATCATTTACCATGTGAAGAAAATGCTTTTAATCATAAGCACTCCATACATTTAACTATTGGTAGTATTATTAATATTTTAAATACTATTGTTATTCAAAATTTAGCTGGTATAAATGGTACAGGACAGATTATTATTTATGCACACCACTTGGATTAATCTGTTGCAAATACAAATTTCTGCTGGTTAATTTGGGAAATGTTACTTTCATCTACTATCCAAATGTTAACTAATTTGCTTACTTTTACACTTTCTCTCTATTTGGGTCCAAAGTGGAACTCCTGATCCCATATAATAATTAGAGAAAGATTTATTCTGAAAAATATTTCAGGAGTAAGGAAGTATAGGAGACTTAAAAATTCTACGCTCACCATGTAATTTATTGAATTTATTGAAGAAAATAACCATAAAGGGGAAGAATCTTGATAAACAGAAAATACAATCAGTTTTTCAAGGATAAAAGGTACTATTTAGTGAATTCTAAAAGCTTTCTCTCATATGAGGAAACAATAATATCCTATTGAACACAAGAGTACAAGTATACATTAAAAGTCAGATATAAACATTCATCCTTTTTTTTTATAGTTCTAGGAGACTAAGCAAGTTCTCTACAACTGAGCTATACCTCCAGGTTATTTTCTACTTTTTGGTGCAAGACAGAATCTCTGTAAATTGCATAGGCTTCCTCTGGCCTCAAACCTGCAATCTTCCTACCTCAGCCTCCTGAGTTACAGGGATTACAGATGTATGCCACAGTGCCAGGCACACATTCTTTCTTAAAACCTTACATAATAGCAAAGAGTTAAACTGAAGCAGAAAAACAAGGCAGTGATGTGTTCTAGATTTGACAAAAGTCATTAAATGTTTGAACCTAATTAGGCAGTTACTGGGCTGGGATTTAGCTTGGTTGGTATAGTACTGCTTTGTATATTCTAAGGCCCTAGCTTCCATCCTCAGCACCAAAAAATGAAAGAAAGGCCTGGCAGCCTCCTTCCAATACAATCCTGAAATAATCAGCCATTGGAAACTCTATGAATGGCAGAGAAGCACTGACATAGTGCCAGACATGGCACAGTCTCAGGGAGTGTTTCCTTTTGTTGTCTATAGGGTCACTATGAGTTGGACTTGACTCGACAACACCTAATGAAAACAAGCAGTTGTTAAATAATCACATGATTCTATAGTTATTGAAAATATAAAATTTATAGAATTATAATTTCTTCATAATTAGTCAGCTTCCATATTTATGGTTTCTTCTGGTAAAATAGCACCATTGATTGAGTGGTACATTATATTTCTATTCTGTCTTAATTGCCACACCACTGGGAAAGCTAAGCTTGTAAATCTATAAAAATATTACCCATTCTCCTAGTAAATATTACACAGATTGATGACCTATTATTTCTCAGAAAATAAGCATCTCAAAGAGGAGTAGTAGCATGAAATGCAGTCCCAATCAAGTATGTGCAGGAATATTACAGGAACCAGAAAAACATTTCATGAGCATGAGAAATATTACTCCAATGGACAGTGGCCAGGGATTGATGATGTCTGAGAATCTCAGGAGGGAAGAGCCAGGCAGGTACAGATATGTCCATTTTCTATCCAAAGAAATAGTTTTTCAAAAATGAAGAATATTGATATGTACTATTTGTTTGAAATACATCTTGTTCTTGTTGTGAGGTGCTGTCAAATCAGGTCCAACAAATAGTGACCCTATGTACAACAGAATAAACACTCCCAACACTGTGCCATGCCCAGCACTATTGTCAGTGCTTCTCTGCTATTCATAAGGTTTTCAATGGCTGGTTGTTCTGGGGAGTGAGCTTC